>VZRX01014044.1:175486-348672 GCA_013398075.1 Notiomystis cincta
CCCCCCTTTTTATGCTGACATCTGTCTGTTGGACATCAAAGGGCAATCTTTCAAAGCCAGAAAGTCATATGACTTAGGAACACTTAAGTGATGATCTGCAGAAATGCGGGTGAGCTCGCTCCTGGAAGAGGCATTCTGCTGTCATGATGCGTTAAAACAGCTCTTTGTATTTGGGCAATAACAAAGATTCATTTGAAAGTATTAGCTATCATCAGGGCTTGACCTCTTCAGAAAGTATTCTTTAGTCAGGGTTTTAAAGTGGATTTGGAAAGATAATTATTCTTGTCCCCGGGTAGAATCTGGGCAATTTATGTGCTCAGCTGACTTGCCACTTTGGCTTCAATGGATATTTATTCCATGAAGTGCATGGTTGTGCTGTGTGGCAGAGGATGATGGTAATGGGCAGATCAGATACGTGCAGACAGAGATACTGCTCAGGGTGATACATCCTTAATTGTCAGTAGTCTTAGAGCAGACAGTGTGCTCAGAACTGTAGCACTTCAGTGCAGGGGAAGATGACACTGTTTATTTATCTCTTTGTTTTTTTCTCTGTGTGTGAGTGCACAAAACATTTGCAAAAAAGCTTCATTTCACGGCCATGAAAAGATCATTTGTATCATTTAAGCCAGTATACCACTCAGAAAATTGAATTTTGTACATCTCCTGCCTGATAACTTTGTTTCTATAATATTTCGGTATGCATTTTTTGTTCCCAAGATGTCATTATTGCTTTATCCTGCAGCTTTCATTAGTAGCCAGTGTCATGTATCAGCTTTCTGGAGTTGCTATAAATGGGTATTACAACATTTGATAGGGATTCCTAGGAAAAGTGGTAGAGAGGGTAGACATTTCCACAGGCTGAATTTTCATCAGATCATGAAATTCAAGCAGACATTATCAAGAGGATATTTTTCTGGCCCTCTCAGTCCCATGTAATATCTCAGAACTCTGATGTTGGGTCAAATCTTGCAGTGGGATCCACTGGATGAGGTATAAACCAGAGATCTGCGGACTCATGAACATTTCCATTATATTTTCCTCAGGAGCAAAAGCTGTGTGGAATGTCATAGCTACATACTACAGTGCAGGTTTATAAATATCAGGTTTAGAAAAGCTATTGCAAATGTCCTGTATCAAATACCTGGCCATGACACCTGCTGTGCTGTCAGTCAGCTCCCATGAAATATGGAAATGAAGTTATGTGTGTGGTTGTCTCCCAGCATAGCTGGCTCGGGTCACTTTAAGCACTTTGGGGTAAAACCTGCTCTCTGTGATGTGTTTGTGCATCTCTGCCAGTGCTGCTGGCTGGACCTGTAACAAAGCTGCAGGATGCAGTAAGAGATGGTGAGGGGCATCAGCACAACCACTATTTCCCATGACTGACACATGCATGTTGCACCAGCTGGTGGTGACAGAGGGGTGGAAACAGATCTTCTTAATGTGCACCTGCTAATATAAATTAATTATTATAGTAATGAAGCCAAAGCGTGATGAATCTGTTCGCTCCAGTCCATCTTTCACTCTGCTTTTCTTTGTAAGCAGGCAGAAAAACATCACTGCATTTCTTTCTTTTCTTTTGTGCAGTTAGCTTGCTATTTCTGGTTTGTCATGACTCCTAATGTTTCATTGACTTCTGACTGTGACTCGTTGTTTATTCAAAGCAGTATTAGCACGGTAGTGCCTAAGAGTTATTGAACAACTAATATAATGGACATTCCAGCAGCAGAGCTGGAACTTGCAGGAAAAGGTCATGGAAACCCTGGGCTGAGTTGTAGGTTGGAAATGCAGACATGGTCTGTTCTGCTATCAGCAAAGCTAGATAGAACCCAAAAATAAGAAGGTGTGTGTGGTTGCATGTTTATGTGGGACAGCAGGGATGCCTGGCATGAGATGTTTATGTAGGATGAGCTCCTGGCTGGGGAAGAATATAAAAATGGGTTATTAAAACTGCTGCAGCCAAAGGACTGAAATCTTGCCTGCAGTAGGAGATGTGAGAGAAACTGTATTTTCCCCTCATCTCTTATTTACTGAAGGTATTAAATGTCCTTTGGTTGACTTAGCTTGATTTAGATTGGGGTCTGCTCCACAGCGTTGGACTCGAAGGAGGCTCGACAGCTGCCTGTAGCAAGATTCTACAGGCTGCAAGAGGTTGTCTCAGATCAAAGTATAATTTCCCTATCTTTAGAAACCTATATAATAAACTTGTGGACTGTCACTGACACATTGACTGCAACAATTCCCTCCTACCTGGAATTGATGGTTTTTGCAGAGCATGCTGCTTGGTGAATCCACCAACCAGTAAAATCCCTTCAGAAGAAGGGAAAATATGTGTGGGAAAAGGATTTTATAGCTCAATCTGTGAAATTAAAATATCATTGCCAATATATTGCACTTTTGTTGCCCCCACAGAAAGAAAAAATGCAACCTGGCAGTGGGCTGGAAAGAGGGGCCCCAGACTCTTTCCCTGTGTTTCAGGGAGGAGTTGGATGGTCATCTGACTCCAGCTGTCCAGGATCTATAGAGCAGCAGCTTGCACCCTCTGGAGATCAGTCAGATCTCATTAACCTGTAGCCAGTTATTTGTGCAGCTCTGAGCTCCCCTTAGTGAAAGGAAGACAATTTACTGCATTTAGGTGATAATCTTTGAGCCTGTTCCATAAAGAAGGGTATGTTTGGGATGGAGAACATATTCCTGGTACCTCTGGCATCCAGAATCACAATGGGTTTAATGGTGGATTTGGCTGTGCTGGGTTAACACTTGGACTCAATGATCCTAAAAGACTTTTCCAGCTTCAGTTCTGTGATCCTATGATAGATAAGATGAGATTAAATGCATACTCTCTGTCTTTGAAACCTGCCCAGTGGCTTTTGGTAACTGCATATCGGTGAGTATCATTTTGGCAAATTTAAGGGCTGCTTCTCCAGAAAGAGATCCAGACAGCTCACGAGACTTTAATCCCAGTGTCCTTAACTGGAACAAACTAAAGGAAAGCTGCATTTTCAACCTACTGGTGATCCTTTAGAATTCAACATTACAATAACATCACAGGTTATTAGCACAAAAAATGTCAAGCTTCTTACAGCACGAAGTCTTAGGGCTATAAACATTTATACTAGCATGCTAAAGAGATTTGGGCATAAGGGGCCATACTGGCATCAGGGAGCAGCTGAAAATATGAGTAGGCTAACATTAGATTAAACAGAGGCAGGCAGTAATTTAATTGGCATTTATACATTGAGAGAAGGAAAAAACAGTAAGTTAAAAAAAGAAATGCAGCTAGAAAGCTTTTGGAAATCAGGGAGGTAATTTGCTTTCCAAAATGATTCACAGCATCTCGTGTTAGCTAATTAACAAAACAGCAGGTTTGTGAATTTAACTGCAGCGGGGTTAGGGCTCTGTGGGCTCAGTTCTTGTCCATGTGTTCACTGGGGTCTGTTCAGCCCCCTCGGTGCTTTTGCTCTGCTCTTTGGCATCTGGGGGAGCCTGGCCTCTTTCAGAGGGCAGAGTTACAAGTGGCTGCACTCTGTGATAGGAGCCAGATGAGGGAGGGTGAAAGGGGCAGGTGGAGAGGCAGGAGATTATCCATTGACTGGCATGACTCAGCCATCCATAAAATGATTTTCATTAATGTTTAATGTGTGTCAAAAATGTCAGCATCTGTAGGAGAGGCAGATAAATTATTTAGTCCTGTGAGTGTCTTGCCTTCCCCCTCCCGCTGATGTTGTAAAATGTTTGCCCTGGTTTTGTTTGGATGTGGGATGCTGGTGGGGAAGTTAAAGCGATTGCTGTTACACCCAGAGTGTTTCCTGGCCAGACCCTCGGAGGAGCTGCTGCTGCTGCAGCTCTGCAGTTCAGCACTGGGTCAGAGAGGTCTGGGCAATCTGGAGCCAGCTGCAAGTGGGTTATGCACAGGCCCTGCTGGTGGGCTGGGCTTGGCTGTAGACTGGTTTGCAGAGGAGTAAACCTGGGAAACTGCAGTAAGGCCAGAAGAGTGGGGTGTGACCGGAGGTCCTGCTCCCCAGCTAAGGGCTGCACAGGGCGGCTCTGGGAGTAGCCCAGAGTCACAGGGTACCTGGAGCCTTCCCTGCGCTCCTGGCAGGCCTGCCTGATGTGACCCAAGCTCTGCCTGGTGTCACTTTGAGTGCTTTCTGCTGCTCTTCTTGCTGCCTTGGTTTTGCATCTTGGTTTGTCCAGAGATGGATCATCCAGAGACCTGCAACTGCCCTGTTTGGATGAACTGTGTCCTGCTCAGGGGTGGGAGCACCCTCTGTGATCCCACCAGGGCTTTGGCTGCTCTCCCATGTATCCCTCTGCAGGGATGGTTTCTACTTTTGCCTGCTCTGTGTCAAGAGCTTAGGGCATGGATATTGCTTTATCACTAACCAGGGAATTCATTCACAGGAAGAGAAAACTCCCCTTTGAATTGCAGATTCAGGTTTTCTTTTATTCCTTTTTTTTCTTTTCTTTTTTCTTTTCTTTTTTTTTTTTTTTTAAATCAGCTTCCCAAGATGACACAATAGCTGCAAGCTGAAATCATAAGCCCTGGCAGAAAGAAAGAGGGACCAAAAGAGATGAGCAAAGGCAGAAATGTATCTGGTCAGAAGGGATTTGAGGCGATGTGAGACAGGGGAAATGTAAGGCTAATTAATTGTGAGGTGCTGGTTCCTGAATGTTGAATGAACCATAGTCAAAAATGACTAATTTAAAACCCACTCTGACACTTGGATTAGACACAACCATCCTTCCTGGACAGGGATTTTTCTGAAGGCAATGGGAACTTCATCAATGTGTTTGGACGGGGCACATTGAACTCTGTCAGAAAAATCAAGACGAGAAAATGTAGTGTTTTTAAAGATGAGGAGAAATGCAATCGCCTTGTTTGCTTAGGATGTTTTCTTTTCTTTTTTAGGGCAGTCACAGGCTCTGGGACAAGGATCTCAATTGGCCTCTAATTAAAGTTGCTTTCTTAGTGTCTGGCATGAAATCCCCCTGAGAGGCAGATGTTTGCAAAGCACACTTGGGGCACTGGCATATGGTTCCTTTGTACGGCTGGCGTTTCAGCAAAGTGCCTCCTCAGTGTTGTACATAATTAGATATTTTATTTTATTTTTTGTCCTAGAGAAGTTACTGGTGGCTGGGGACCTCCAGGATGTGAGTAGGAGGCTTTCTGGGAGACGGATGGGAAACCCTAAGCACGTCACTGCTATGAGACAGGTGCTGGCAGATGCCCTTTTGCAGCTTTTTGGAAAAAGCCTGTTGACTAAACCAACACCAGTTAAAGGATATTATTCTAACCCACAGAATTTAATAGAGGATGGAACCCTGGGTACCCAGCCTCTACAGCTTCAAAGAGGGCCTGCATCCTTCCTGCAGGAATCCATCAGCAGTTCTAAATTTTTACGGGATTATAAAATTCTGAGGAATGTTTCCATAAGAAACCCAATTGTAATTGAGAGGGGAGTGAAATGAAAAGAAAATATTCATGCACACTAGGCCTGGATAGAGACCATGGCCATGTTTAAAACGTGACTTCAGATTACAAATGGCCCATAGCTGTTTATTAATACCATAAAAGACTGTTGCATCTGGGTGGTCACTGATGTGTAGAGCAATCTGTAGATGGCAAGAAACTTAACCACTAAAAGCTCTAGGTGCTGAACATACTTATTTCCCTCTAGGGCAGCACATCTATCCCTTGTACACTTAAGAAATAAAACACAGGATTTTGTGTCAGATGATCTAATTTTTCCAGTTCTCCTAATGTCTCCCATTCCTTCCCAGAAAGTCCTTTCTGTGATCACCAGAGCAAGTCTTTCCTACTGTCGATGCCTCATTTTTGCCTGTCTGTAAAAGTGCACTGCAACAGTTCCCTGCCTCAGAGAACTTGGAGAGGTTTTTTCAGACAAAATTAATTCATGTTTGAAAGGTGCTTTTGGGGTCTGTGAACCTGACTGTGCTTTACTAATGTGGGCAGTCATTTCCGTTCTATAGAGAGGAAAACCAAGATCTGGCACAGTTAAAAAGCTTGTTCAGGATCATAAAGCAATTTAGGAGCAGAACCACAAATAGAGCCAGGTCTTTTGACTAACAGTCAGATGTCCTATCCATGGGGCTACCTATAACGTCTAATTATTTTTCTAAGTGTAAGAACTGAAAGATCTCAGCCTGGTTCTGAAGTCCTGATGAAAATGAAAAGGAAATGTGTAAAAGATTGACTCACAGCCATTGCATTCTCTTAGCATCTCTATTAGTGTATGTTTAAAATGAAATGAGTAAAATCCCCCATGGATGGAGTTGAAGCAGAGCCTCCGCTGCAGGTTGTGCATAAATTCAGTATCCTTGTGATGCTTTGAATGGTTTTGTGCCACTTATGAAAAGGCAAAGCCTGGCTGTTGGCTTGGGTGGGATGTTTCAGGCTTCAGATGCTGAACACGGCTTATTAGAGGCCACACGTGCACACAGGCTAATGAATTTGCATGCTTGCTGCAAGCCGCTCTGTCTTTCTTGAGGCCTTGCCTATTCTTTGGCTTGATTTCAAGCTGAGGCTACTGTTTAAATGTGTGGACATTCAAAGGCTGTGCTGGGAGGCTCAATGCTGCCAAGTACCTCGTGGAAGGAATAACAATCTCGGCAATTAGCAAGGTCCCCCAGACCCCAGCCCTGCCTCTCGGTGTTAGGCAGGGGAGGGGAGGGGGCTGTGCTGGCAGGGGCTGTTCCTGGGTGGGGATTCGAGCAGTGAGGAATCAGAGGAACTGACCTGTTGGTGTAGAGGGGAGAAAAACAGCCAGACCTTTGACATACACTGGCAAAACGTGGAAGGGGAGGTAGCCTGCAGTACTGCCCCCAATAGCTGTGACCAGAGGGATATTTCAGCAAGCAGGAGTGGTGTATAATTAATAGAAAGAAGGACAGTATAAAGAAACACAGAGAAAATAAATATTAGTCTGAGACAGAGCCTAACTATTACATATAAATCCAACATTCTTCTTTTAATTTGAGAAAAAATACAGCAGTGTAAAGCATGTGACTTTTGTCTCAGCTGGGATAAAGAGTGTGGCATGTGGTGCAGTGGGATTAGACTTTTGTGCAGACTATCTGTTTGGTGCCCAAGGTTCTTGCAACTTTTGAAGCTATGGCATGGATCTGTGTGTCAGTCTGCACACTGGATCTGGTGGCTGGAGAAGGCAAACAGAGGAGCATGGAGGGCACAGACACCATCTTTGCCCCAGGGCTATGGTGCTAATCCAACCTGCCTTTCACCCTGTCCCTGCCACACTCCAACCTGCAGTCCTAAATTCTTTCTGTGAGACCAGGTATTACCTTTTATTGGTTATTACAGAGAAGCATACAGCTCTGGGTTAGTCTTCAATAATAGTTGGTAATGATATTTACAGCTTAATTTTGTGGTTTTTTCTCTCTGGTGCTGTCTTTAGATTCAATTCAATTGAATCCTTCCTTCCTTCCTCTGCTGAAATCAAAGCCTGCTCTTCTGCTGCCTGCAGTGGGGAAGGATGGCAGGAGAGCCTTGCAGGCTCCTGGGGAGCTCAGGGCACCAAAATGCTCTTTCTTTGCATCAGGGATCAGGCTGTTGTCCACAGAGGAGCGATCGGCAGATGCAGAGTGTCCAGCCTCATTTATCTCTGGCAGATGGTGCTAAAATACTAGTCCAGAGCACATGTTGCTTCTATTCAACCAAATGCTTGTGCCATGCTGTGGCCTCTCTGCCTTTGAACCAATGAGCCTCAGCCAGCAAAATCCCAGTGGCAAAGGCCCCAACAGCCCTTGGCTAAGCCCCTCTGTGTGGCTTGTGGAAAATCAGAGAAATCAAACTGGGAAGGCTCACAGCCCTGCAGGGACAGACAATAGACTGCAGGAAGGGGAGGAAGGGGTTAAAGAGGGTTTAGCACACACAAAAAGTAAACATTTGAGGCATAAATGCAGAAGGAAAGAATAATGGAGAGAGAAGGGCAGGAGGAGGAAACCAGAAGTGTAAAGAGAAGAAAAAGGAGGATTATATTCTGCTGGAAGACAAAGGGATGTTTGTATGAGAAAAGCATTGGGGAAATGAGGGTTCAGCTCTGCACAAACTTTCTGTCTGACACTGGACAAGTCAATCTCTCTGTGTCTCAGTTTGCAAAGGCTACAATGGGAATATTTAAGTCTTCTTTGTTCTGCCTCTCTCAGCTCACATCAGACGACCTTCTGTTTGTCTGTTGTAGAAAGCCAAGACGCTACAGTACTGCAAAGACAAATAAATTCCACTGAGACTTTGAAGGGGGGGAAATAAAAAGGTAGGAAGGCAATAGGCTGTGATAAACCTGGGAGATAAATGCCCCAAAAACTGGGGTGTGGAAGTGGAGGTATAGAAATACATGAGAGGCCTTTACCAGGGGAAGAAGAAATATGGACCAGATTAATCCTACTGTTGCATCCTGGACTCCAGTGGAGTTCTTCGAGGGATGGGTTTAGCCCAAGGAGTTCAGTTTTGTTTGGTTAAAGAAACTTTATGCCAAAGTTTTAAAATAGTCAAATCTGTTCTGAGAACTATGAGAATGTGGGCTGCCTTTCCTGAAACATTGCATGGGACTTGGGATGAACAACTCTTGCTGAAGGCATCAGGAGCCAAGTGATTAAGCCCCATGCAGTGCTCTGACAGGAGGCCTTCTTCTTGCCTACGCATACTTTTTTTAAGTATAGAAAGTATTTCCATATTTCCAGCAGCTGATCTTTATTTGAAGCCAAGAGCTGCATTTTTCAGATTAGAACTGAAGCTTTTCTAGGAAAAGCCACTCTGGAGCAGACCATTGCTCCATCTAGCCCAAGACGGTGTCTCCAGCAGAGACCCTGCACTCTGCTTAGAGAAAGAAATCCTAAAGCTCACAGGGCTCTCTCTGGGGATAATTTATTTTTCAGTCCAAGAGTTAGAACTTGGCTTTCACTTCAAAGTCTGTAGGCTTACATTCTTTCCAAAACTCTTGCTTATTTTATTAATCTTTACAGTTCTCTAGAGATGTTTGTTGTTTGCAGATCTCCAACCTGTTCAGGAAGCCCCTTGAGCTGCTGACCCCCATGTCCTTCAGCAACAAGCTCTCTGGGCCAATTGGGGCATTTGTGCAGGGGAAAAACAAATTTTCTCAATTTCAGCATTGCTGCATTTACCAGGGAAGCATGCCTTAAGCTTCTCAGCTCACCCATCTGGCTTCTCATTACAGCATCTCATCTAAAACTGTGAGCTGCTTCTGCCACCCAGGGAATCCCTGCTAGGAGATGTTGTGTGCACGTGCGATGCTGCTCTGCCCTGAAATGTGAATCAGCCTTGCTGAGGATCCACTCTTAATTCTTCAGTGCTTCCAAGTCTACAAGAACACATTATACTGTCAGCTGCTCAGGCTGTCATGGTGTGCTTTCTTCTTGGGTCACTGGAGTAATAGAAGTTTGTGGCCAGTCATAGTGTCCCTGCTCTGTGGATAGCACTCTGAGCTGGGATGGGATGAAGGTGTGAGGGGCTGCAGGGTGCCAGGGTCACAGCACTGTGCTCTCTGTGCCTCTCTTTTGGTACAGAGGTGATTGCAGTGCTCTAGTGTCTTGGCAGACCATGCAGGTAGAAAGCAAGAGGGGCCCTGTTGTGTAGTCCCATGTTTATGTGGATGGTGAACCAGCAAACCAATGCATGGACAGTGGCAGGATGGCTCAGTGTTCAACCTGCCCTTCCTTCATCACTCTGTCCTTCTCTGTCCATCTGCTGCAGGGGCTGTCTGAGAGGAGCAGTAGAGAGGTGTGGGGCAGGCACAGCCTTTGTGTACACGAGGCTCTGCAGCAAAAAGAGATGGTGCTCTGCAGACATGGCCTTGGATCCAGCATGCAAACAAACAAAACAAATGTATTAGAAACAGCTGGGGAAGAGGATGAAAATGAGCATCATTAGGGATATGCTTATAATAACTTAGGAACTGGAGAATGCATCATTGCTATGTTGGGCCCTCCTGGAGACAGACTGGCTGTTGCTTTTGGAGTCCTTATTACAGCCATCAGTTTTCCCATTTATGCATACCTTGCCCCAGCTCTTGCTGGAAACCTGGCAGCATGCTCTGAGATGTAGCCTCCAATGCAAGGACTTTGTCAGGAACTGGAGAAACCTCTGGAAGCACTGGTCATGGCAGCATCTGTGGGTCATGAGCTGCTACTTGGTTGAGCGCCATGCATTGCTTTAGGCACTGATCTGCCTTCTGGAGTTTCCTTCTTCGTCCAGAGGGAAGTTTTGCAGCTCTTGGGACTTTTTGTTTATTTCCTGGCTGTAGGACAGGCTCACAGTTTTTCAATTCATTAATCATTTACTTTGGAGTATATCTGACCTTTCCTGGATGATACTGAGAAAGGGGAAAGTGCTGCAGCACTGTCCCCACTCAAGTCTTCTCTTGCCTCTGCTGTGCACAGTCAGGCCATCGGGGCTGATAGCAAAGAGCCCATTGCCTGCAGCTTGCCCTGCTACAGCTCAGGAGGTGACTATCTTTTAAAGTTGTACATTTTTCTCCTGGTCTCCATGCATATTTCCTCTGTGAGATGCAGTCCTTCCTTGCAGGAGAGAGTCTGAAGCTGGCCTTCAGCCCTCAGTATAGTGGGTTCTTGCTAAGAAGTCCTTATGGTGTGCTTTACATACGCCCACTGGCTTTTTTTAGTAATGTTCACAAAGATTTCAGTTGTATAGTGTCTGCTGCACAGTTGGGTGCCTAAGAATTGACTTTGCCATTTTCCTGACAAATTTAACAAGTACTGGCCAAAACTCAACTTGCACTGACACTGCAGATCTTGCAGCTGGATAAATTTGGCCCAGTACTCCATTTGAGTGTCTTCAAACCCTCACGATGTGTCTCACACATTGGCTGTTCCCATTTGCTTCGTGGTTTGATGAGATGCTTATATACAAAGCTTCTTAAATTCCAAATGATGCCTGTGGCTGAGCACTTCCTACCTGTGAGAACTAGCCACAGCCTGAGATCTGAGATGTTATTCTTGTTAATAGGATAAGTTAATAGCAAAGTCTCATATATTTAACATAGAGTGCACAAGTCCTGCTTACTTGAACACAGAAAGAATTCAGCAATCAGGACTCATTTCCATGGTCCCAAAACACTTTACTGACACAATGCAGTCTTTAGGCATCCCCTGGGACTGTGCTCCAGTGCCTGTTCAAATTGCAGTTACATAGGTCTTGGCTGTGCATTGAATTACCTCACTCCTTTCAGTGCTAGTTCTCACTGCTTAAGGCTTAGCCTGGTGAGTTTACACATCTCCTGGAGCTGTGTCACAGAGGTGACACCTGAGAGCAAGTGGGGACAGGTAGCTGTAGCCTTTGGTCACCAGGGAGGGACATATTTACGTGTACAAGACAGCCTTGTTGCACAATCTGACTGTGAATGGCAAACCCCAGTATCTCAACCATAATAATACAAGCACTTGTAGATCAGCTGCAGGTGAAAATGGCTGGCTTGGTTTTCATCCTCTCTGTTCCAAATGTGTGCATGGATTGAACCACTTTTTCTTTTCAGGCTGCTTGTTGGGAGCAATAGATGACAATGTAAAGGAGGTGCTTTTATCCCCAGTCCCACTTGCAGACCCAAATGGTCAGGTACCATCTGCTGTGTTCAGCAAGGAGGATGTGATGGCTGCAGCAATGTTGCCCTGTTTCTAGAAAGCTGCTTAGTGAAAAGACTTTCTTGCCCTGCACCATCTCAGAAGAACAGTGGTTGCTGCCTGCCTGTGAAAGGCAGAAAGTGAAAACACAGGGTTTCAAATGTGTTATATTCTTTGGTGAGCTGGAATAGATATAAGGCCATATGGAAGATCACTTGTCACAATGGCTATTATTCACTACCCACTGATGGATGACTTATTTTGCTGGGGAACTGAAAATTTGTCCTCCAAACCCACCTTTTGTGGGAGTAGCAGTGTCTGGCTTGCTCTGGGGTGAACCATTACTGCTGGTCTTTCACAAAGCAGAGAGATGCTGCTAGTGCCTCAAACCATTGGCAGTTCTGTTCCCAAGAGAGTAAAAATCTGTGATTTCTTGGGTGAACATTTAGGAGACATGAAGTAATTTGGCACTTCAGGGAAGGCAAATGGCCTGTGCAGGTATGCTTAACATGTAATCAAACAGCATGAATTACTCAAGGATATGCTGGGGCTTCAAATCACTCCTTAACCAAGGAAAATTTTGGCTGGCTCGTAAGGAGCATGTCCTCCCTCTGAGCATGGTCCCACCTCGAGCCACTCCATCCCAGCTGTGCACAGCAGAAAGGGACAAAGAGGAAAAGCCTTTTTTAAGCCACCCCCTGTGCAAATCTGTCTCAAGGGCTGATGCTAAATGGATGTGCATATGTTGTAATGTTCCCTGCAGTTTTGCCTGGGCTGTGTTCAGAACAGTGAAGGGAGAAGGCTCCTGGCTCACTGTGCAAGATGGGCATCTCCCAGACTTGATATTATAGTCTGTGAAAAAGGCAGCAGGGATAAATCTGGTTACTTGGTGGGAAATTTTTTAACCTTTCAGAACTTCTGAAGGATAGAGTGATGAGCTGATTCTCTGTATTTAATTTTTTTTTACAAACATATCTCTATTGATGTTAATGTTGTTTGTTCATCAGCCATTTGGGTCTCTTTGTTGGTGCTTTTATGTAATTTATAGCCTTTCTCCAGTCTGATTTTGAGAAACATGGCATGGCCATGAATCTGGGAGTCAAAACGTGCTCTCTTCTAACGTGACTTTACTGTTTTTCTCTTGCAGGTTCTTTCCGAAATGATGGTTTAAAAGCTGCTGATGTCCTTCCTATACTGAAGGAGAAAGTGGCCTTTGTGTCAGGTGAGCACATCTTTCCTTGATCCTCCAGCCCATTATGAGCACTGTCTGCCATGTCCTGGTCCTTATAATGCTGCAGAGTCTCAAGGGAATGGTTTCATGTTTGAACTTGGTAGTACCTAAATTAGCTCTACTTCTAAGAGAAGGGCTGTATGTGGACCAGGACTATCCAGTAATACTCAGAGCATTGGAAACGGGTTCACTTTGATTGTCTTCATACTCTGAGACACAGGTAAATGAGCAGCACAGGTAGAATGAAAGGCAGCTGCTTAGCTCCAGCCCAGATGTGGGCTCAGCATGCAGGAAACTTCAAGGATCCTGCTTTTGGTTCAAGGTCAGTGAATAGCATTAAGTTCCTGTATGTAGGAAGCACTCAGACCCATAAATCACTGGTATTCCATTTACAGTCCAAATCAGCTTGCAGTTAAAAGTACCATTGATGCTGCATTTACATAATAGCTCAGATGCTCAAAGTTCTCCTGCCATTCTGTACAAAGATTTACAGCCTTCATTCAGGAGACAAATCTCAAGGATCTGGGGGTGGATGAGGACTAGACAATATGGAAGAGGCTATGAGAATAGCTTGGATGATAGTGCTTCTGGTGTGAATTACAACTTGTCAGTGAGAGGGGGAAGAGAAAGTCTGAAGCAATCATAATCTTGCATGAAGTCACTCAAATTGGCAGCATAAACCCAGGGTATTTCCAGTGGCAGCATTTCTGATGATTACAGACCATTCAGGCTGCTTGCAATGAGAAAACCTCCATCAGAAATAGCCAGCTCCCCATTTGCAGTCTTTGTCTCCACAGTAATGCTGACTGCAGAAGGGAGGAGGTTGCAGCAGGGCTGTTGGGTGCCCAGACTCTTCCTCCCTCTGCAGGAGCTGAGTCCCCAGCCCCATAAGGATGAGGTTCATCACCCTGCTGAGCCATGGTGGTGTCATCCAGGCAAGAAAAGCTTTCACCTTGACTGATAGCTGGTGTGAGATGTCTTCCCATATTTTAGCAGTTAAATGGCCCAGGGATCACAAGTCCAGCTGTGACTCTGTGAAACCATTTGAGGATGCTAAACTCTCTCATAAATGACATGAAAATCCAGGAGTTTGAGGGAAGCTTCTGAAACACCAAAAGTCTTGTGTAAAAACACCCAAGACTATCCCAACAGTACTCACATGCAGGAGCACCTTCTCTTGCACTGAAGTCTTATTCTGAATGTCCTGAAATGTCTTACATGGTTGGCTTTCACTGCTCCGAAGAGAGGAACATAATCATAAAAACACAGTGTACCTGCACACTCGTTTGAGACACAAAAGCTGAACTGGGTGCTCTGGGGAAGTGAAGGGGAGAAATTTATGCAGGAACTGTATTGCAATTTAGTTCTTGGCTCCTGCTGCTGCTTTGCATGGAAATGACTACAGGATCATTTGGTAATTCATGGAATATTTAATAATGACAACCTGTCTGGATTGTTTATGTAGCCCCTTCCACTGATGGTGCCTGTGTTCAGCTCTGAGCCAGAGGGTCTCACATCAAATCATCAGCTCGTTAGACACTGTCCTGTGCCAAGCCTGCCTTGCAGAGGGGGGTGTTAAACAAGCAGCGCCAACACAATCCCCCAGGCTTTCACACCATGATCCGCTGCAGGCAGGGTACAGCTTGCTCCATATAGACTCACCAGCCTCCAGACTTGGATCTGTTCAAAATGTGCCGTTCCTGACACAGCTAGAGGTCCTAGGATTTACACCTCCTCTTCATGGTCCCCAAATGCAATGACTATGGGCAGCAGTTGCCTTTGCAGGCAGAACACTCTGAGCTGCTGGTGTTCACTGCAATAACCCCAGCATTGCCTTCCAGCCCAGAGTGTAAGTACTGCCCAATGCTCCCCTGGACTGTTGTAATAAAGCAGATTAAGAAAATGATTTTAGCATTTCAGCTGATGGCTAGGTCCTTTTTAATTAAAATGGAATCATTTCCTAGAGTATACTTTGAGCACTGAAGAGAAAATGTTTGACAAAAAGGAAAAATCAAATACCTGGACTTTTCAAGATCAACAAATAAAATAGTTCTGTTAGCACAGACTCAGAGAGCACATTGTGTTTTAATCAAGCTTCCTTGAGGAACAGGAGAGTTTTATTGAATCTTCTTCACAGTTTAATACTACAGTTAATTTTAACGATAACACTACAGTGCAGTTGTCAAGGGGGTTCCCCTTACACCAGCAGAATTTATCAGCACACACAAAAACTCTCAGCTGAACATGTCAGTTACATAGTTTATTGCTTTTCTCATCAGCTGTGTCTCACCAGCTTGTTTGTCTGTGATTCAACAGGAAAATTGCAGAGAACACACAAGACCCTTCAGGCAGGGGCTACACTTTGCTTTGTGTGGTGGATGCTCTGCACCTGGACCGACCCTGCAAAGCAAGAGGGCAGAACAGGCAGGCGAGGGAGAGCGGCTGCCACCTGCTCCAGAGCAGGCACGACAGGACCTGCCCAGCCGTGCCATCTCAGAGGAGCACTCAGGCTTTCACAAGTGCACTTAATTCCAGAGTTGACACACAGCTCTAACTGTCTGGGCATGGATTCATCCAGCCTAAGTGCTGTCTGGGGGTCTGTGCTGGCACTTCCTCTCTGCTGACTGAGCCGGCAGCGAGCAGCAGGCGCGGGGCTCTGCATCTGCATCCCTGCACCGCAGGAAAGTTGAGGGCTGATGGATAATATCAGGATTTTTTCCTGGAAATGATTCTTGGTTTCTTCCAGTGATCTCATCTATGAGCTAGCCTGAACCTGAACAAAGTTCACATGTGTGTCTAAAGAGTACCTGAAAATCCCATTCCATAGCTCCTATGCAGAGCCATGGACTGAGCAGTTGTGGGTGAGGTGCATCCCAGCCATCGCTGTCTGATTGCTTCCATCACTGACCTCCTGGAAGCAGATTAAGCAGGGGGCTGGCAGGGGGGAGGCTTTGGCCACCTGCTTGTTGTCTAAACCCTAATAAAATCTTGGCTTTGCCTGGGTGGTTCAATGTGTTGCTTCCAGCAATGGAATGGCTTTGGGAACCATTAGGGAACGAGTTACAAGCCAGAGACTGAGTTTTGTATTCTGAGAGGGAGATGAACACTGAGGAGAGGAAATAAAACAGGTTGTAGATTATTTTAGGTGTTTTTTTTCAGTGAGAGGTGGTGAAATATTTTGGAAACTGGTCTTTCTTGGGAAACACAGACGCTGTTTTAGAAGAGTGGTGTAAAGTGGGGCGTTGTTCAGCTGCTTGATTATATTTATGGGAGATTTTCTATTGATCAGTACAGTACAGAACGAAGTGTATGAACTTCCAGGAGAGGGAGGGGAATGTGTTACCATGTTCCCTTCCCATGCATGGAACTTTTCATGCATTTAGGCTATAAAAAGCTTGTTAGTTGACTGATGTCATGGGTCTCACTGAAAGCATTTCCCCACATCCCACCCAGAAGAGTTTCTCAGGTTCCTTCCCGGTGTTTCCACTCCGTGGAGGGCTCGGAAGAGTGGTGGCGCGTGGGCTCCTGCTGTCAGCCAGGTACTGTCTGCTCATCTGCCGAGGCAGCAGTACAAAGGAGGAGGCTGGCCAGGTTTCTCAGAGCGTGGTTGAGCACAGAGGAATCAGCAGCAGAAGGATGTAATAAGCTGGTGAGCTGCTGCAGCTGTGACAAGCAGAGCTCCCAGCATGTGTCTGCAAAGCAGGAGGTTTTCCTGTGCACTTTGGGCACCAAAAGGGCACAGAGCAGGGACGAGTGGATGCAGTAACAGCTCAGCCATCTCCATCCTTTGGTAGCCCACTGTCCCTAACCCCACATCTCAGGAGCAGCCTCGTGAGCTGGGTCAGAACAACGTCTGAACCTGACTGAAAGCCTTAAGGAAAAGCAGAAATTTCCATAAAGGTCTTTCAGAGGAGGAATTCCAACGTAAATAGATCTAAAGAAAGTACAGCTTTGCAATTAAATTCCACCAAATTTAGGCCAGCAGAATGAATCAAAGAGGAAAGCTCAGAGAAGTAGACACTGACCTTCCCAAAAACTTATCCAAGGACACCACAGGTCACTTAGTGCCAGAGGTACCACATGTTAAGGTGCATGTTTTTTCTTTTTCTGCTCTGGATGCACTTCACTCTTCAGAGAAAAATTGAAATGAGACCCCCAGTCAGTGCCTCTGGGCACTGAAAAAGTTCATATCCTGGTTTCAGGAGGTCTCAAATGCTGATTTGTGGACACTGGAATTTGTATTGGGTTGGGAATAAAATTAGCCAAAATATTTAATTCTTGAATTATGTAAACGTTTTGTATTTGCACAAAAAGTTTTGATTTAAATTAACAGTTTCCATTCTCCTCTTCCTTTGGAACAGAAATTTCAAATGAAACATCAACAGTTCTTTTATATTTTGTTACAGAAAAATATCTTCCATTTTATACCATTCCCTGCTGTAGTTTGAAATCAGTGGAGATTTCAAAAAAGGAAAATCTGCTATTAGAAAAACATGGCATTCTTTGACTGCTTCTCCATGCTTGTCTCAAGTGAGGAAGAGAAAGAGTGTGTGATCAGGGTGAATCTGGCCTTTGTTTCTCCTTATTCTGTACAGCTTCCAGCACCGTGCCCTGTGCTGTGAGTTTGGAGTCTGTACCACCACCAGCAGTGACTGGCATCTCCATGTACTTTTCCCTTCCCTTCTCCAGCATCAACAGGGGTGTTCTGTAGTGCAGTGAGTTTTGCAGTGGGGTGTTTTGTTTTAGAAGATTTGAGGTTTATTTTGTTCAGTCTCTCATATATACAGCTATTCCCATACATCTGCAACAGAGGACCCAAGATCAACAAATGTTATTTGTAGCTGGAGCAAAAGGCAGAGAGCTTTAGTGTCAGTGTTGAAGAGAAGGGTACAAGTGCCCCCTGATAGTTCTCAGCAATACAGCTACTTCCTGAGAAAGAAACAAGTTCCTCTGTACTCTCTCTGGAAGTTTTGCCTTCCACATTAAGAAGGTATTCCCTTCCTTTTACTGAGTCTCTCTTGTCCCTTAGTTAGACTTGCTGGAACCAAAAACTTTCTTCTTGGGAAATGAAACTATTTACCCTATTGCTTATTAGCCAGTATTTATTTAAAATTAAAGAAGCACCCCAAAATACTTGCATAAAGGAGTGAAAATTAATTACAAACCACAACAGGCGGTTTCTTCAGATCCATGCAGTTGTTTTGGGTGATTGCAGAACAAATCTACTTGGCAGGAAAGAGAATCCTTCAGTAGCTGCACTGGGCATCCCATCTACAGCCTCTGATCTGCTCTGCCAGGAGATCTTCTGGTGAGAACAATTAGCCTTGTTTTTGGAGTCATTAACCCTACAGGTAATGTTGTAAGGGTTTGCTGTTAGAATCTGATTGAGGGAATTGACTCTGAGACATGGATGCTGCGAAGAGCAGCACTCTGGAAGATCAGGCCCTGGTGATTGCACTGTGGCTGTGTTAATTGGCTTGTTGTGGGAGCTTGAATTTCCATCACTTGCACTAGATTCACCCGATTGGAACCAACTGAATTGGAGGGGGGTCACACAGCTAATCCTGTATATGACTCTTGCAACAAATTAGTCCACATTGAAGCTGGAGGAGTTTTAGTGCAGAAGTCTGCTTGCAGTAAGTCCAGTAGCAAGCAGACTCTCACAGAGTTCAGCTATGACAGGGAAAGGAATGTTATTTTAAGACTCTGGATATTAATTCCTTGATACTTTCCTTTCCTAGGAAGTCTGTCAATTAGATTTAGAAATCCAGAGTGTATTGTTTATCACTGTATTGAAATGCCTGACATCAGTTGAGCTCAGTCTGTCTCCTAGTTCTCTTCATTATAATTCATTTTTTCACCATATTTTGGACTGAAATACCCAATGAGGATTATTTCAGCTCCTCTGGAAACTCACTTATGGTCTCAGCAGAGTATACAGCATCAAGATTGATCAGCTTATGATCTGCAGGGTCAGATGAAGCGGTGCATTCACTTGAACTGCAGTAGACATCTGAACAGGGGCCAGAGACACTGTGTGCTGCTCCCGTTTCCGTTGCTGCTGTGCTGCAGGATGTTAGATGAGGTTCTTGGGAACCTTTACATGTGTGCACATTTGCCTGTGTCTCTGGTTAATCCTTGTGAATTCAGGCTCATGAAGAGAGTGCAAAAGGAAGCAGAGGGTTTGAAACCCTTCAGTGTGGATTGTTGCAAGCAGAGAAGGATCGTGGTAGGAGGGCTGATAGGACATAGAGGTGCAGCTTGAAAACAGGGCTTGATAAAATCATTACCTGCTGTATACAAGAACTCTGCATTAACGGAAACTGATCATTTCCTGTCCTCAACAGGACTTCACATCGCTGGAATTTCAGTTTCTTGTGTATTAATAGGGATGGATGTGCCTAAGGACTTGAGACTGGTAAAGCCTGTACACAGAGGTCATATCACTAACATTTTGGGGTGGCTTATTTCTTGGCTTACCACAGGCAGAAACATTTGGGCCCACCACTAAGAGGTGTCATGTTTAGGCAGCTGCCAGGACAGGGATATTGTCACTGGAGTCTCTTTCCTCTTGTTGGAGGCTTGACTGGAAAAGTGGTCACCAGAAGGCCACTGACTGTGCTGCCTGCCTGCCTGCTGTTTTCTGAGGTTTCTTTAAGGTTTTCTTTTAATGTGGTATGCATCATGATGCCTTGTGCCATCACTGCAATGTCCCCTGGATGATTTGTGGAGGAAAAATGATGTGATGTTACTTCTGAGAATAAACCCTGAATTTAGCCATGGCTTCTTACAGGATAGAAGAAAGGGAGATGGAAAGAAATTACAGGAAAGGCCATCAACAAAGGATTTTGGAGGAGAAATGCAAGGCATATATGGCTAAATATTTGTTCTCAGTGTACTCAGTGCCCTGAAGAACATGTGTTTTTCTAACTTTTTTTTTCCAGAGCACTAATAACCAGACCATCTGTTTGCCTCTCTAAATCAGAGCAAAGCTCATGAAAACCCAACTTGAAAAACAGTAAGAAATTATCAGCTGTTTGTTTTAGCATTTAATAACTGTAATTAGCAAACCTAATGACATGTTTGATTATTTCATCCCATTTCTGTGAGTCCAGGGGGAGGCAGGAGATGGGACTTACTGATTAGAGCAATTGAGACTCCTGGCTTCCTTCTACTTTTTACTGTCTTTTAAAACAATGTGCTGAGTAGGTCTCTGAAGACTGTGCATATACAGTTGGTGTGGAGATCATGGCTGACTTGGGGCAAGATTTGTCTCCCTGAGTGGATTACTAACAAGCAGAAACAGAGTCTCAAGCATTGTGAAGCTCTAACACAGTGGACCACATCAGAAAACTGCATTTCTCCTCCTGGTTCTTTGAGTGATTCTCTGTGGGATCTGGGCCGAACTTCTTCCCCTCTCAGTACTTCAATATTCCCCTCAGTTAAAAGATAATAATAAAGAAAAGGAATGGTATAGACAGACTCCCTGCACAGCCAATGCCAGAAGCTTTTCTCCTCTTTTAGTGTCTGTTGCTACTTCTCAGCAGGCTCTGGTATAGGAGATGAGTGTCCTTATGTAGACATGTTTGATGGTGGCAATCCCCCCTTTAGCCTGCCTAGAAAAGCTGAGATTTTGGGTTACAAAATGTAATGAAAATGCTACACATTATCAGTATTTAAGAGAGTAAACCACAGTTACTGAACTCTGCAAGTCTGATGGTGAATTAAACATACAGTGGTTTGTTCTAGAAGAAATCTAATGCTTCTTTATACAGGCTCTTCATAAAACTGTAAATCACGTAGGCATTCATAAAAATTAGGAATTTATCAGTAATTTGGATTGCATGGAGTTGAAGGAAGCAATTGAAGGGTTGTAACATGTACAATGTACTTGTAATAATTTCACTGTATTGCTCAAAGCCTAGAGCTGTACTTTTATCACAAATGAGAAACATTTGTTTCTAAACATAATATATCTTGATATTTTACCCAAGTCTTCTTGGTTTTGTGTGCTGTAAGATTAGAAGGATTCAGTCCAGGCATTTATTTATCCTTCCATCATCTAGAAATGTCCAATTGGTCTTTTGTGGGAAGATACAAATGCAGGTCATCAACCTTCCTCCTCCAATGAGAACTAACCCATTTTCTCTGGTCTGTCCTGGTAACTCCTGACCCTGTGCCTGAGCCTTTTTTATCCTGCTCCCCTGAGGACAGTTTAGATGAACTGTTGAGGGACAAATTTTTTATCCTGAAGCAAAGACAGGAGAGGAATGTTCTGGATTCTATTTTCTGTAGCTGAAATCCTTGTATTGCTGTTACTAAAAGGGTAAAGAATTTTCTGACTTAATATTTTCAGCCTACCAGAATTTACACAGGTTTCTTATTTATTTATTTTGTAGAGCTCACTTTGGTGGAATGGTAGGTGTTAAAGGGATCCCTGACCACAAACACAATTTTTGGTTTATGAAGCCAAGGTGAATGGGTAGCATCAGAGCGATTAGCGCTGCTGGGCTGGGGGAAGCTCATGGCCCTTTCCAGGTGTTTCATATCCTGGGAGAGGATTATAAATGTAGGCTTGGATGTCTTCTGATCTCCATTCTTAGTGCTTTTCCACGTTGTACAAATATTTAAATAATTGGGAATGGAGGAGAGGGAGCCTGAATGAGTAGTGGGTAGCATGTTCTTCTGGGATGCAGTTCAAGTTAAGGTCTCTGCTTCAGCAAATATCTGGAAGCTTTCAAAAGCCTGGGTTACATCTTGATATGATGGGAAATTTTTCAAAACCTTGAAAAGCTTCTTGTGTTGAAAAAATATTTCCCTCCAGCTTTAGTTACTGTATTGGTTTGCCATTCTATAGGCTGGCTCGCTTTTCTTTTGGACACATATCATGCATGATATAATGATTTGGCATTGATGTGGTGTGTGAAATAATCTCAACAAAGGGAGAATGTATTTAAAATGAGGAAGCTTTTATTTCATAAAAGAGTCTGAAAATTTCATTGAGTTTATTTCCTTGTAAACGGAATCCTTCTTTACATTATGCCCCCGTTTCCATGCTGTGTGGCAGAGGTGTGGATCTGTCAAGGTGGCACTGAATTCCAATGGACCTTCCTCACCTTCATGGTGTAGAGCCAAAGGCAAATAGAAGGCACAGAGATTTGGGTGGAGATTAGGCAGGGCAGTTTTTGTACTCCATATGTACCCCTGTCTGCATGAGGGCTCAAAATAAAGATGACATCTGTTGTTTGCTTCTCCATTGGTATCCCTGGACAAATCAGACACCACCTGGTTCCAGTGGAGACTTGCACAATGCAGCCCCTCAGGTGTATTGCATCCACTCTGTGAAGGCTGATGAACTGCAACAGGGGCTACCAGTGGCATCTCTGTTTGAATGGATGAAGTTTGTGTAAGAGAATCTGTCCTGTGCAGGCAGCAGTGCTGCAGAAGACTCTTTAGACAGGTCTTAGCAATTAAAAATTTTCTGTACTTTCAGAAAACTTTTCTATAGTAACAAGAATGTGCCAATAGCACAGACTGCAGGTGTCCTGAGTCGTTAATGAGGGAGCGCAGTGTGGAGCAGTGCCGGAGATGTTCATGTCCTTGTGTAGCTTTTTCTTCTTGTTGGCAAAGTAAATTAGCTCAGAAAGCACGTGGGTTTCCTTTCTCAGAAGTGATATTTCTGTTAAAGGGATTATACTTTCCATTGAGAAGTGCAAACTCATGTGCATTTTTACAGCTTGTTTGCTAGGTCCTTGCAGTTCCATGCAGGCTTTTTGAGCTGCAGTTTAGCTGTAACTTTTTCCTAGATAACAGTGCAAACATGTATCTAACAACACACAATTCCTGGAAAGAATTCTGAGATAATATGTGAAGAAAGAACTAAACATTGAATTAGGCACTAGGTTTCAGTTTCAATCTTAAACTTTTTTTATGGGAGAGAATAAAATAAGGTGCTGTGGAATAGATTGTATTCTCCCCTTTATTTGTGGTTGTACAGTTCAGGTAGCCATTCCTTTATGGCTAATATAGACAATTATATCTAATTATAGACAATTGTTGTAAAAGATGAATAGCCAGACACTGACAGTTTATTGCCAGCAATGTTTTATAAATGGAAAGCTTAGGAGACATGAACTTCTAACCAAAATTTCAATTCTAATGAAGTACCTGATACATTAGAACATTGTGCTGCATAAACGTTATTGGGATACATCGCTTCAAACTGGCAGGATGTGCTAAACTATTTTGGAATGAACAGTACAACACACTGAGCAACAGTGAAAAATGCTTTCACTTCTTGGTGTTGACCAGTTTAAAACTATCCCCACAGTAGGATTTCATTAGCATTGCCTGCTTGGAGTGGCAGATATATTAGATTTGATGGGGTTAGGTGAAAGAAGAAGTGCTAGTAGCAATTTTCCTTGTGTGGGCTTTTTTTTTTTTCTTATATCCCCCATTTGGAACTCCAGCAAATGCGAGCTTGTCTTCCTCAATTAGGCAAGTCTGAAAGCTACAACGGGTGTGCAGGCTCTTAAATGTGCTGTAATTTATATTTATCAATTCAGTGCACATAGTTTTTCTGACGTGTGCTTCCTGCCTGATTTTCTAACAATCCTTTATTTTCCACAGGTGGCCGTGATAAACGAGGTGGTCCTGTCTTGACCTTCCCAGCCCGCAGCAATCATGACAGAATAAGGCAGGAAGACCTTCGGAAACTTGTGACTTATTTGGCCAGCGTGCCAAGGTAAAGCCAGAAAGAAAACATTTCAAAGCTTAGGGTGGATGGGTGGGTGGGGAACTTGTTCTTGGCAGTTGCTGATTTCCAAGTATTAACATTTAGTACCTTGAGTTCTTGGGGCAGAGGAACAAAAGCGTTCCCTTCCTCCTCCTGTGTGCGCTCCGGTGGTTTTTATGGCACACGTGGCAGTGCAGGAGCCCCAGAGCGGAGGCAGTGGGAGCAAACCCGGGCTTCAGGCTCCTCACAGCAAGGAGGAGCAGCTCTTATTCTCCATGTTTCTGTGCAACTGTTTCAGGGGAGTGCAAAGGGAGGAGTGCTTAGAGGTCTGCAGTTAAATATAGCAAGCTGGAGAGAGCCTGCTGTCTGTTGTTGCTTTTTCATACCTTGTGGGAGGTTCAGGAGAGCTGGAGTAGGGGACTGTAGTTGCTGGGGAGGAGAGTGCCTGTACAAGGAGGCAGATCTTCCTGCTCCAGCACTTTCCAGATATTTCTCCAGGCTGGGGAAGGAACATGGGTGGACTCAGGAGGAAGCTTTCAAAGAAAGGCATTTCAAATTGTTCTGAATGTCAACCACCACCTTTCCCTGCGTTAGTCTCTGTGGCTCTCTTCCAACAAGCAAGTCCCCATCTTTTTCCCAGGGATGCTGAAGGAAAGGTGTGTTGCCAGAGCATATTTGTTTTTTCAGGCTTTGGGAGATCATTTATAGGGCTCAGTGCCCAGGGAGGTATTTCTGATCCAGCCTCAGAGAGTATGAGACTACATATGCCCTCATCCAGCTTCCTTTTCCTATTTTTAAGCTTGCCAAATATCCTTGTCCAAAACTCACTGCACCAGCTGTTGAGGTGACTGTTACCCCAGGGAAGATGAGGGACTGAGAAGGGATCCTCGGGGTTGCAGGAACACATCCTGTGCCACCCAGGAACTCCTTCTCTTTTAAACCTCCAGAACATGAGCTATTAATGTTCTTGTTGTGGCAAAGAGTGTGAAGTTAAAACATGAAGGGCAGAGTGGTTGGCTGCATCTGGAAGTCAGGAGGTAAGGGTCTTGGAAATGCACTCAGTCCCTTAAACATGCAATGTGCAGAGGACAAAGGTTGTGTTTGGTATGGAAGAGGGTTAAGGGCCATTTGGGGACTTAATCACTTGGCTGCAGAGTGAGTAGCAAATGCAGCCATGTGTACCAGATCTGCCAGTGCTTGTTTCCTGGACATCCTAAGTCCTCTAGTGATGGACTTTTACTAATAATCTGAGTCTGTTTGCTTTTCTCCCTGTCTCCTCTCATTTTCTCCTCTAGCCAGCTCCATTTTCAACCATATTGTGAGAGAGATTGCAGACATGCTGCAGGGCTGGGGAAGCAGTAGGTCACTCCCTGGGACTGTGTGTCCCAGAGCTTGGAAATTCCCCCCACAGCTGCTGCAGTAATGAACTGCATCTTATAATTTTTTGCATGGCTGCAAAGTATGAAGATATGGCATTGCTTCGAGTTGCAAGCAATTGCAGAGCAGAAATGGCCTTCTGACATGTCAACCTTTTCTATTAATTGCTCTTCCCTCATGGAGGTGGCAGTAATAGAAAGATACATCCCTTCTGTTCCCCACTGTCACACAGCTGAATCAATTAGCTCAATCTTTGATAGTGCTTTTGGTTGCCTTATCCTGGATCAGTGCAGTAGTGATTTTGTTCTCTGATGATACAGAACCTGGGGTCAGAGGTATGTGCTGAAGGAGCCAAAACAAGACCTGGCTGCCTGTCTCCCTAGAAACACTAAAAAGGCCTTCTCCTCCTGTGGTCACTGCAAAGCCTTATTCTGTCCTGGTGTGTGAAGCCTTTGGAGGATGTCTCTAGTTATTTCTGAGAAGATGCCTTCCTCTGCAGTACAACCTCTTGTCATGAAAATGCACCCAGCAGTGAGGGACTGGCTGTGCATGGAGCACTTTCACTGGCTTTCCAAGGGTCCTTGCAGATTAGACCTCTGGAGGTATTAGCTGGAGTACTGTCTCCTTCTTGGGATCTTTGCACATTGAGAGGTGTGGAGCAGAAAGCAGCAAGAGAGATCAGAGGTCTTGGAAGGATTAAAAGGGTAGAGACTGTTCAGTCTAGAGAATGGAAAGGGTCTGTGCAAGCATGTTGTGATGCTGCAAAAGGAAAGGGCTTTTAGGGCAAAGACAAACAAATGTGTTCCACCAAAGCAAGTGAAATTAGGCTGGATATGAGAAAAAGATTTCAAATGGATTCCCATTAGCACTGTAAGTCATCCAATTTTTTCTTAAATCTTTTCACTGCTGTACAGACAAGAGTCCGGCATTGTTATAAATGTTATGGAGAGGGTATGGTAGATCAGGAGGTTATTTCTCCCAGTTCCTCCTAGTCCTGTTTTATCTGGTGCAACAGCTATGAACTCACTGCTGTAGGAGGGAAATGTGACCACAAACTTCACGGGTTTGGCACGTGGGATTGTGTAACCTATGTGGTGTAAGGAAACACTGAACACTCATTTTCCCTAAACATTTTGTTCACTTTAACAAGGGCAAGCAGCAGAGCTTTCAAACTTATTTATGTTTTGGAAACAAATATATGAAAGGAACAGTTGGAATTCCTATCACTGGCTCTCAGTTCATGTTTATTCCAAGATGAGTGCTGTAGTTACTAACTACATCAGCCATCCACCAAAATAAACAATTTCATTAGCAGAAGCTCTGAACAGGATGTCAGAAGAAACTGCTGTGATGTTGAGTGCTAAAAGGAGAAGAATTTTCTGTACCAGCTGAAAAACTAAAAATTCTTTAGGAAAAAGAGCCTGTAATTTATCATATTGACACCAGGATAATAATTCTTTCTTTATTCTTGGTGCATTGGTTTCTGAGTGAGACAGATTGCTCTCCTCGTTGATACTATCTGTCACTTAACCCTTGTTTTATATCTTAATGGAGGGGGCAGAGGTGGCGCAGTGCTGGGAGCTTGGAGCAGGTATGAGATTGGTGATGAAATGTGATGATAGATTAGGGTAAGTGAAACCAGGGTCTTGCTAGCAGTTTTCAAAGTTTCTGCTTCAGCTTTCTGCAACTCCTTCTTCAAAACCAGAATAATAATGTGAGCTTTCTGAAAGCAGCTATGTATGCTTGAGTTAGAGCAGAATAGTGAGGGCTTTCATGCAGCTGGGAGCCACAGTCAGGCAGGTGCCTGCAGGCAGTGGGGTTTCCTGTGTGGCTGACGATTACTGCCTGGGGGTGAAGATCTGGGAACACAGCTTGTTCCTATCCTGAAATGGGAACCTTTCAGTCCATAGTGCCTGGGGTAATTTAAGGCTCCTGGAAGGTTCAAAAGCCTGATCCTGCAGTTTTGGGTAGGAGGAGGAGGTTGTGAGTGGGTATCTGACACTGAACTAATGCGGTCCTGGTTCGGTGCCCTACGAGGGCCTATCACAAGGTCCTTTTCTCTAAACAGTTCCACTGTAATTAGTTACCAAGGAACGAAGACACCATTCATTAGATGTAAAGATAATTGCCACGCATGCCAAGTTTCTACCACTCTGCCATTTTCTGCTTGGTTTACATTTGCACTAATGCTTTCTGGGTAGGCAAAGCTGTATTTCTTGTGACTCAGGATAGCTTCTATTTACATGCAAATTTAAATGGATGCAATGTTTAGAAATTTGGAGGGCGTGACTGAATCTAGGATAACATGGTGTTTATGATCAGGGGAGCTGAGGGGGAATTTTCTGGCCTTGCTGAAGATTTTATATTTTAACACCAGTGCAGTGCCATCTATTCCAGTAGACTGAGCTCTGATTTATATGTGTGTAAATGAAACTAGCACCAGGCCAATCTCCTCTGCGAGCCCTTTGGAATTACGAATTAAGTTATGCGTAGGCTACGGGAGGATAAAGAGGAGACAGAATATTATTAGCCTGAGTTATCTCCTCGCTTGGTGAAGCAATACCATGAAGGAAATGTTCTCTGTCAGCTAGAGTGAACCTTCCGGCTGAACACATCAATCTGCTCGGGAGCCAAGATAAGCAATCTTCTGTGCTCTCTGCAGAGGGAAACCCGAGCTGCCTCAGGGGCCTGTGTTTTTAAAGACATCTACTTTTTATTTGTCCTCTGTGCAAAAAGCTGCTCAAATGTTTCCCTGTTCTGGGGGACATCCAGGACTCATAACAGCAGCAAAGTGTTTCCAAGGGCCAGCTCTGTGTGTTTGAACAGCTCCTCAGAGCTGCCCAAGCTGGATGAGAGGTGCTACGAGCAGTAAAACAACTGAAGTGCCCCTAATAATTAGTTTAATGACTGGGGATTTGTAAAATTAGAAGAACAATAGAGGGGATGGCAAAATGTAGCAATACTCACCCACTCTTGGATTTATTTTAAGCTCTTCTCTGGTGACCCGTGGTACTGTGTATATTAGCTCCTCTGGCTGGGAGTAGTGTGAAATTCATTTTGTTGATTGATAGGAATTAAACCCTAGAGCTCTGCTTTCTGTTATGTGATCTTAGCACAGAAGGAGCTTTTGAGGACTTTTTTTTTTCCTAGAGGCTATTGTAGATCTACAAAAATAACCATCTATTTAAAAAATAAGCCAAGGACTTCGTACTAATTTTAGTAACAAAATATCTAATGCCATCGATAAGATAATTATTCCACCATATATGTGTTCCAAAATACAGCAGTAAAAAATGCAGTGAAACTAATGAACCTAATGGAGATTTAGTATTTTCTTCAGATATAATTTAACAAATAATTGTAAGGTATTTTGGAGAAAGGGGTTCATTACAAGTAAATAACTGACATGAGTGCTGGTGAATTTAAGAGTGTTTTGTCACTTTGTAGCCAGTTCAAACCAGCCTCTACCACCATGTGGTATTGGTGTGTGATGTTTTTATCATTCTATTAGGGACTGGAGGACTTCTGTTGAAGTAGTGGTGGTCTTACCTTGTTCTACTAAAAGGCTTCTGAGTTCACTGCTCTGTGTTGCTTCTTGTGTCCCCTTACTGACCACCTCAGGGGCAAGTTACACGTTCACTGACTGTTGGAAATAATCACTTCAAAAGAGAATCTCTGATTTCCTTCCAGCTGTTAATAACATGTTGAGGCATTTTATTCCTAGATGAGTGGACAGTGGCTCAATTGATGTTGAAATTTTACAGCAAGTGTCTACAGCTGCAGCCTTGGAAACTCCCATTACCAGCAGCTGCTAGAAAATGTGGGCTTCCTAGAAGTGCAGAGGGAGTGACAAGAGCTGTCAGAGCCTGGGGAGCAGGAGTTATGAGAAAAGATTGAAGGTGTTGGAGATGCTTATATTAGAAAGGGAAAGTAAAGGGATGTGTTAAAATACACTCTGCAAAGCCAAGGTAAAGTAAACAATTTAGTCTCAGTGTATGTGAAAAATGGGACAAAGAGAAAGTGATTAAAATCACAGACTGAAGAACTGAAGCAGGTTTCTGTATCCTCCCCATCTTGGAGACCCTGTTAGGAGGTGTGTCAGGAGACACCCAGGTCTTGTCACTCCTGTCTTGCTGCAGAGGCATGAAAACAACAGTCACTCCAGCTTCTGTGACACAGTTTTGTATAAAGATGTGGGGTTTTTAAACAGATACACAATTTTAATTTCCTGTGTTTATTTTTAATCCCTGGAATTTTTTTAATCAGCCAAAATCTAAGGTAAATAGGGGGGACTTTGGTATTAGTTTCCAAATTACTTCCTGCTTTCGTTGCCTGTTGCTGTTTTTCTGGATAGTGTAAGGTCCGATCTTGCACAGCTCTGGACCTAAACCAGATGTCCTCTTTTCCTCTGCCCTCTGTGGGAGCTGAGAGTGCTCTCTGAGTGGTTCCAGCCTGGTTACCAGCTGAGCCCTGCTCCGCTGTCCAGCTCCATAACAGTGCAAGTGTTTTCAGACTGGTTTTGTGATGAGCAGCACAAAAAGCATGAGACAGAGCTTTGCAGTTGATGTACTGTGAATTGCACAGCTCATGTAGCCTTTTCCCTCTAAAGACTAATAAAAGGCAGGGTAAGCTGGGCTCTGCATCTCACTTCTACCAGTGATCATTGATATGGGTCTAACAGAAGTCTCTATTGTGAAATAGAAGCAAATAAGATTAACTTAATGTTAATATTGAAACAAGCTCATGAAGATTTCATTATCTTGTTTCAGAATGTGAGTTTGGGAATTGAAATTAAAAAACTAAAGGTTGATGTTCTTTCAAGAATGAATTCCTTACTTAAAGTAAATTCCTTAAAGTACTTACAAAAGGATTTGCAAAATATTTTCTAAGTTGTTTATCTTGTATCCAAACATTTTGTACTGTTTTGGAAGACTTGAAAATCTCTTACTGTTTTTTTCCCCACTAAATTCTACAATATTTCTTTTTTCTTAAGTATAGCTTGCTCCATTTAATTATATTTTAATTATATTCCAATAAATAATTGAAGTTACTGATTGCCACATGCAGAGAAACTGGGATTTCAACTTGTCATTGTGTTTTTTAGCATTGTATTCAACACTCAACATCTGCTTAACTTTAGGCTATAAATCTACAACTGAAAACAGTTAATATGAAGGAATCCCTCATTTACTATGTCTGAATTATTTACAAGGCAATTGTTCTATTTTACAGTGTAGGGGAAGGAGTTCAGTTTTCTCTTACTGCCAACCATGCAGACTCCTGCTGAGATTTCAAAGTCATATTGGGTTCTTTCTGGTTCATCTAACATCTCCAACTCCAATTCAACAGGTTAATAATTTGAAGATTTAGGATTGCAGGGGGTAGCCCTACAGGCCAAGTTTAACATAGAAGGGAAGTGCACAGGTCTGGAAGAGAAGTTCCCTTTCCTGGCACTGGGCTGTTTTCCAGCCCAGTGGGAGCTCAGTTGTACCTTCTTCAGTGGAGTCAGTGGATGGGGCTTGTGGAGGGCACACATCCAATGAAACAAAAGGTCTCTGTTCTACTTTGTGCTCTTCCCAGGCAGCAAAGTAAGCATCTCTACCCAGCTCAGGTCCCATGCCTTTTGGTCTTACTGGTCTGGCCTTTTTTGCTTCAGCCCTGCCCTCCCAGCTGCAGTGTTTCTCCTCCCCGCAGGCAGTGCATTCAGGCTGCAGGTTCAGAGCAGCCAGAAGGATGGCAGTGAGTGGATCCCTTCTCACAGCCCCCATCTTCCCCTGTCCTCTCTACTGAAAATAGCTGCTGCCCAGACACAGCTCTGCAGTGCCACTACACCTGGATTCTCTCTTTCTCACTGGGAGAGGAGTGACAGGAGGGCTAAAACCCTCTGAGCACCATCAGAGTTGTCTGTGGCAGTGCTTCCTGCTACAGCCAGGGCCAGGAGGGCTGACCTGGAGACAGCTGCCTCCTCTATGGGTGCTGATTCCATGCAGTCATCCCCTGAGTCCTGTCAAGGTTTGGTGGACTTTGCCAAGGGCCTGAGCTTTGCCAAGGCCCTGAGAAAACCTTGGCTGTCTTCTCAGGGGAGCCTCAGGTGCTGCTCAGTTCCCCTGCAGGGGCTGTGGGGTGCTGATTCTGGCTCTCTCACACAAGATGGGTGCCTGTCCTGTGCAGCCACTCCCCATGTTGCTGTTTTTCCATTAGCAATGTTGCATGTAGTACCTCACTGCATTTCCAACAGAGGATTCTGGCTAGGAAGGATTCTGCTTGGATTTCTCCAAGTCTGGAGCAAACAGCAAAACAACCCCCCCTCACCATGCATGGTGACCCCACCACTGCTGAGATGCAGGAGCCACCATGGCCTAGTGACACCCAGTGGTGCTGGCAGGGTCTGGGGCCTGATCCCATCCCCTGAGTTGTCTCACGTAGAGCTGTGCTGACACTCTGCTTTTTGAGCTCTGTCCAGGCCCTCAGTCTGGGGATTAGATCAGCATTGTTCCTCCTCCTAAATGGCTTTTGCATGTTGGTTGTACCGGCATTTGCTGCCTGGAAGAAGGAGGTGAGGTGATGGAGAAAAGGCAGAAACTTGTAAACTGGATCTATCCTGCACCCAGTCACTGGTGAAGGAGAGGGCAGGCAACACAGCCTGCTATAAATTTTAAACAGAGCATCATTTTCTCCATCCTCTTCCTCAGTGGCTCTCTGGCAAGTGTTTTGTGAGTCTCTGCAGCACACCTCCCCATGCTGCCCTCTCTGGCCTTGGCCCTACTGGTGTAAAGCTCTTGCATGTTCCTCATGGGCCTTGTAACCATCAGAACTGTGGCTCCACAATGCTCCAAGAGGTCCAGGCAGCAGTGACTGGGAGAATTCCTCGGAGAAGGCAGGCTTGTGCTAATGTGGGCAGTAATTCAGAAAAGCTAAAATTAGCAGCCAGAGAGGTTTTGTGGGAGCGTCTTGCTGGCAGCAGAGCTGGCACAGGCCGTGCACAGTTCCCTCCTGAAGCTGTCAGCAGCCGTCAGTGGAATATGCAGCAGTTCAGCCAATCCTAAATTTTCTTTTAGGTGATCTCTTTCCTACAGTTTTTTCAGAGACTGTAAAATAGTTTTTGTCTCATTCCACTGTGGATGCTTGTGTTCCTCATCAGTAACTCCAGTATGTGCTATATCCTTTTCACTATTAGAAATTATTACAATTTGGAAGTGGTTTATGCCATCTCTTCATGGATGTCATTAGAAGCAGGAAAACAACTGCTGTGCTTTGCAGTCTGTTTCGTAATGGGCATATTGTCCAAGGCTCTTCTAAACTCCTATGGAGAATGGATGAGACCTTTACTGTGTGCCAATATGAAGCAAGTAATGGGGGACACAGAAGTGGAGTTGTCTCAAGCTAGAGGGCCTGATTCTTATCCTCATTGGATGCATGAATGCATGCTGCTCCAGAGTCTGGGTTCCCCACTCCACAGCTTGGGTAGGACTGAGGATATGTGTCCAGGAATATATTTTTAGCCATATCTCCAAATGAATGATAAAAAGCTGATGCCATCATGCTGTCTGTCACTCACTGTTAAACCACATCTGTCAGAGAAAATGCTCAAGAATATTAAATTTCTACAAATTTAATGGGAATAGACAGCTGTGTCATGGTAAGAGACATAATTAGTGTCCACAGAATGGGGAATGTGGTTTGAACTCAGCCCTTCTTAGAGAGTGGAGGTGTACAGGTATCTCTAGATATGTGAGAGGCACATTTGTTATTAACCATTAGAGAATCGATGTGCAAACCACTACCAAGGGTTTGGCAGTTCTCATCTCATAAAAGCACATGCTAGTTTATGGTATTAGAAAATTTGATCATATAAAATAGAACAATGACCAATTCATGGTAACATGTGGGATTGAGCAGGCTGATGTTCTTATAGCATGGAAAGTATGGCTTGGGACTGGCAAAATTTGTCTCAGAGGTTGGGATGCTCAGTTCCCTGCTGTTTGCAAAGCGAATTGGTATCCAAGTTGGGCAGACAGTTGTAAATCTCATCAATGGTTTCTTCTCATTTTCCACAAGGTGTTCCTAACCAAGTCTGTGGTGGTTTATGTCTTCCTAGTGGATCCTGGCACTGCTTCAGAGTTCCCTGTGGATCCTGCAGCACTGTGTGCAGCAAAACATAATTGTAACTCTATGGTGTGAGACTGTTGGGCTACTTAGATTAAGAGGAAAAAGAAAAAAAGAAAGAAATACTTTAATGCAAAGCAAAATCATAAATAAGAAAAATAATTCTAGACTCTCTCCTTTCCCCCCAGGAAAAGGCAGCAAAGTGTAATTCAGACATGCTTTTGGCTTGGCAAACATTGTCTGGTCAGCAACATGTGCCACAGTGTACTTTTCTGCTATTAACAAGGGGAGGATTGGTTTCCCTGACTGTGTACATAGGGCTTTATTTTATGTCTAACTTTAAAGAGAAACCTTAGTCTCTAGAGAATTTTCCAGTGATGTAATATTTTAGAAAGATCCTTTGTGGTACTTCACCAACAAGGCAAAGCACCAAAACAGCTTTTCCTTGTCCTGCAACTGTTCTCAGGGAAATCTTCCACCTCTTAAACATGCTCATACTACTGTGCAAACAAGAGAAAGTAGGAACCTGCTGTAAGCTTGATGCTGTATTAACATGGGACATCTTTGCTGAATGGTCCTTTTGGTTACAGTTATTGAGTAGAAACTGTAATATACCATGGGCTTTGTAGAATAATTGCATCTCTCGCCAAGAACCATAGCAGCAGCAGTTCATCTCCAGCCAGATTCAGGCTGCTTTCATATGCCTTTCCTGTCCCTTTCCCCTGTTTCACATGGGAATACAAGAATTGACAGTCTCTTATATTAATGCTGTGTTATTAGAAAATTTCCACTAGAAGGATAAGTTTAGTTTTATAGTTTGTTTATTTATTTGAGGGTCTGCCAAGCCAGATGCTTGTGCTATGGATGTCGTCATTGAGGATTGAATAAATACCACTTTTGAAGTTTAGTTTGAAAGAATTACTAATTAAAAGTAATTTTTGCTTGGTAAAATTCAGCCCTTCTTCCTCCACGACTCCTAAACAAGTTATCAAATGTACACATTTAAGGAATAAAATTTATACAGATACCAATGCAACATTGATACAGAGATGGGTGGGATCCTTAGTAGGAACAAAATGCACATTGTACTCCTATATGGCGCTGTGAAACTTTGGAATTCCAGAGAGGGTTGTCAAATTTTCCTTGTACGTTGCCCTTCTGCAAGGCATGGTTCATGGCTTTGGTGTTCTTGAGCGACAATCTGCAAAACCCTGAGTTTCAGGTAGAATGAAAGAGGGAGTGCTGTGTTCTGAAGTGCTGTTGTAGGCTGTTCCATGGGCAAGAATCACATTCCACTAGGAATAAAAAGGAGGGTTTTTTTTACCTTAGAGAACTCCAAATGTGCTTCCTGTACATGTTCCTTCTACTATGCACCTACACTTGGAATGTGGCATGGAAAAGGCATACACACTACCTACACACTACACAGTTGGGGTGGATGGAGACCAATGTTTGTTAAATTACACTGCTGTACACTACATGTCTAAAACAGTTTCCCATCATTCCTCTTTATTTGCATGTTAATTTAATGCTAGTGAAAAATTAGCTACAAGAGAGGTAGGCTTCTGGTACTGATTACTGTTGTCTCTTGGCAAAGTACCAGCAATGTCCCTGGTTGCAATGATTTATGAGGTCTCTTCTATGTCAGTCTTCTGTGATTCAGCTGTTGACTGCCCTAGAGTTAATGCAGCAATGTCCTCTGTTAATGCAGCAATGCAAATTTTCCCTTCCATTGCTTTTGTGCTGTGAGTCAATCCTAACTGGAGACTATAACTGCATTTCCTTTTCAGTAGACTTAGCAGGTCTGCTCAGACCACCAGCTAAGGACAATGTTTATTAGCAGCTCTGTTCATGTATTTTGTGTATTTTGTAGATGATAGTCAGATGGAGCCTCAGGTTTAATTTAGGCCACCCATTTAGGTTCCATTTGCACTGAGGAAGGTGCCATCCTGGAACATCAGGGAAGACAGACAGAGTTTCCTGAATTTTAGTTTAGAACTCAACATTGAGTTATTTTCTCCCTTGGTTTGACTATATAATCTGTATTTACCAGTCCATACAGGAAAAACCTCATAAGTGTTTGGGAAATCATATTAACTGACATTTTTACATCTTGAAGATAGAAAACCCTAAGTGGTTTTATTATAGATATGCTGCATGAGGCAGAAGTACACATCCCTTTAACAGTGTGCACTGATTAGACCTCTAATTTCTGGGAAGCAGGGTCTTAAAGCGGCCTTTCCCAATCCTGAATTGGGAGCACTGTGTAAGAAATTGGCCATGTACTGTGTCACTGCCTGACCTTAGAAAATGCAGTTGGAAAACCTATTCCATTATGAAATGTCCTATTTTGCCATGCAGCAATTCTAGGGAGCAGAAGAAGAACTTAGGAGAGAACAGTAATCCCAGAGGTGCCTGATTAACTAAGGGTGATCTTGCACATAGGAAGCATGGCTGAAAAAGCTTCCCTGTTAATAAACTGTTAGTCTAAGAATTATTCAAGCAGGCAATATGTTCTTTTTTCTTAAGACCTCTTTTTTCCTTTCGTTCTAAAGACAGAACTAAACTCTTACAACACTGATTAATCACATCCAATTTTGTGGTTATGCCCCCTTATTTCTCCATTCGTCTCTTTCTACAACATTTGTAATTTAGTTCAGAAACTGCATCTGGAGAAGCAAACATTTCTGGGATCACAGATTAGTTAAGATTTTGCTCCCCACTGGAGATTTGTGGGTAGGAGTTGCGATTCCATTCCAAAATCTAATTAAAAATCAGGTACATAGGAAAGTAGTGAAAAATCTTACCCATAGGAAGAATGTCTGGGAGCTCTGCTTTGTTAATGAACTGTTAGCCTAGGAATCAAATACACAGGCAGTATGTGCAGGTTTTTTAGGGTTTTATCCTTCTCTGTTCACAAGGCAAAACTCAACTGTTATATCATTCCACACTTACCAGGCTTTCTGGATATCTCAGCTTCTCTTTACTTTCCAGAACAGCCACCCCAATGATTTTGCAGTGTCGGATTGTAAACTGTAGGTGATGTGGAACTGGGGTTAGCTAAAAAGGTTTCCTGGGATTTTCATTTAGGAATAAATTCTGTAGGACACTTCATCTCAGTAGTTTTAGGAACTGTTAAATCCTATCTATGTGTATTAGCATCAGCAGCACTTACCTGATGACTTGTTGGGCATTACTAATTATATGAAAAAGGCATCAATTTTTGTTAGGTAAAATCTAGTCAATGTCTTTGAAAAAGAGGCCATTTGAGAATCCATGTGCTCTAACTTTGACTCTAGGTTTAGAAATTTTCATCTTAGCAAATAAGATTTTAGTTGTCCTCATTATATATTTTTTACATTCCTGGGGCACTTGGAAAATTAAAGCAGAAATGTTTGAATAACATACAGAACTTGGAGCAACATAAATTAAATGAATGTATTGGATACAATACTAATACAAAGCTGTCTTGTTCTCCATTTCTGGGCTTTTGAAATTGGTGACAAGTCATATTTCTAGAAGCTGAAGTCCATTTTGTCAATACTGTGCTCACATTGCCCTTTTAGAGGCAACTGACTTATAACTGTTTTTACAATGAAAGCATATTTTTCCCTTTTTTTTTTTTCTTTTGTGGGAAGATACAAATGCACAAAGAACTTTAACTGTGTGAAAAGATGCCAGAAGTCAAATGTGTAATTACGGATTCTGTCAAAAGTCTAATTCCTATACCTGTGAACATTTTTTTGGCACATAGCTTTTTGAGTCACTGCTTTCCTTTTTGTATTTCTTACTCTCTTGGCCAAGAAGTAAGTTCCTTTTCAGAGGAAATTGTCATAGATCTTCTGGGATGTAATTTGTTCTTTGTCCAAGTCCAGTTTTGTTTTTTAGTGAAATACTCTAAAGTATAGTATTAGACCCTGTTTTATTTAACACCCGATTACTCATGGCAAATCTCTTTAAAATCCTTCATAAGATGTTACATTTTAAGATGATACAACAGGTTATGTCAGCATTCTTATAATGTAGGTTTGTTCTTGCAGTGCTAAAATTGATTGTTTCCTATGCTGGGACACTTTCTGTTCTACGTTACATAGGTTCAAATACTGGTCAAGTTCTAAAAGTTAATGATAAACTATTTTAGGTAGATAGGGCAGAGAGAAGATCAAAGAAATATTTATCACCAGATGATGTAACAGGATTTTTTGGGGTGGATTTGAAGGTAGTTGGAAACAAATTAATATATCAGGTAATTTCATGATTTATCAAACCATTAGTTCTTCCTACCTTTGATGGTTGCCTCCTGTGGAAATTACAGGATTCCCCTGTCGGTTCTTCCAGGCTACAGCTGACTTCAACAGAATCTGAATGACCTGGAAATACATATTTGCTCTGCAAACAGAATCAAACAACAAATGAATCTCAAGATAACAGATTAGAGAGGATTTTTCTAGGCAGCCATTACCAAGCTCTCAGACTTTTCCCCAAGTCTCGTACATCTTAAGACCGAATAAAGATATTTATTCATTGTGTAAATTGCCAGGGGCATAAGAAGGAAATCATCAACATGGAAACAAGCATTCACCATATCTGCTCTTAGTCGCAAATGAAAGGAGGATATCAATACTTTTTCAGGCTAACACATTAATTTACTACAATAGATTGGAAATTGATGCAAGAGGTCAGCCAAAGCAGTAAAAGGCCTGCCTGGCCTGCAGGCTTCTCCTTACCGTCTCCTTTTGCTAATTCTTGTTTAAGTACTGTGATCCTCCTCCAGAAAAGCAGTCAAGTGTGAGCATAAGTCCATCCATATCCAGCAAGTGTAAACATGTGCTTCATGCACCATCTTAATTGCTTAATCAAGCTCCTTCTATTGTGAGGCACAACCATACAAACAGGAACCAGATGGAAGATATTTTTATCAGACGGGCCATAGGACTAAAGAAACATGGTCACTGAACATTGCTGTCCTTAAAAACCCCAGGATTAGGATACAACTGCATCCATGCAAGATCCCCATAATGTGATAATTCAGGCAGCCACTGTCATCAACCCAGACTCAATCTTACCTCCCTTTTCAGATACCAACAACCTGAGGACACTTAAGGGACATAAGCGCACATTGACAGTTATTTTAGAAGAGTTTATATCAAAGAAGGTTGAAACAGTTATTTACATTTGGAATCAGGGTTTGGGGTTTTTTTGAGTCATTAGTTTTGTGGATGATTTTAGCAGTTTGTATAGCATGACCCTCATAAGAGACAAGCACAGTATTCTTTTCGTTTTCAAGTGGTAGGGAAAAGTCTGAGTACATTTGAGCTGTTTGTCAAGCATATCATAGCAACAGAGGTTTTAACTTGTTTTCCTCAGTTTTATGTCATAAAGCACTTAAAATTATGTATTAAGCTAGTGCTTCTGTGGGTTCTACATCAAATCCCCAGTAATTGTGCTTTTGCAGTCTTTTCTACTGTAGGCTTCGAGTACTGGTTTGATTATGCTGTGATCACTGCCTTTACTCTGCATAATACAGAAAGAGCAAAATCCTTGATTATAATTGCAGGCGTGTTTATTTGGCCAGGCCCTTGCTCAGTCCTAATTGACAGCCTGAATTGTGCAGCATGGTCATCAAATGGGCAAGAGCTTATTTGAATAATTCATGGCTTTGACAAATGTATCTGCAGGTTTGGTGGCAAAATTAGCAGCAGTGAAATAGTTAAGAATTCTGGTATTTAGCTGCCAGAATTGGGTTTTCAGTTAGCACCCCAATAAAATGGAGAGTGCAGGTTCATGTTCTGGTGTCATTGTTTCTTCCACTGTCTTCGGACTCAGCAAGACAAATATGTGTTAGTTTATATTGTCAAGGCTATCTTTGCAAGCAGATGGGCTAGAAATCTAATTAAAAAACCCAAAAGCTTTGATTCTGGCAAAAAAAAAAAAAAAAAAAAAAAAAGAAAAGTCTGTGGGACAACCCTAAATCCTCTGAATTAAATGGATGTTCTATGTCAATGCTGTTCTATTGTCACACTTATAAATAAAATATGAAGGGCTTTACTTTCACATCAGCCCATAAATGTGCTCATTTATGAGTTTAATAAAGCATGTGCATTCAGTACAATTAGATAAGCATATGTATAGAGCAAGAACTGATTCCTATATAAAATCAGCACACGTGTAACAGAGAATATATCCCAGCACTGAAAAATAAGCACATGGTTAGATTATTAACTGATCTCTCTTAAGCTTTTGTAAATTAACTATGAGGCGGCCATGACTATTTGCAATTTTTCTGCAATTATGGATCCTCCCTGTATCTAAAGATGTGGTAAATATAAGACATTAAATGGAAGAATGCAGTGGCTTCAACAAAGAAAAGTGTTGTAGCATGCACAAGAAGGGGGTGAATAACCCAACAAGGTTCAGCTGACTCAATCTCATCTGTTGGACTACAGTGCTCCAGCCAGGTGTAAAGAATGCATAACTTGTGAAGCTATAATTGCAGGGAAAATAGCTACATATATTTGTGTTATCTCAGTATCAGGGAGTCACATGTTGTAGGCTTTTCTTAAACTGGGGGATGTGTCCAGTGTGAAGCTAGGGGTTTGCAAAGCATCTCTGAAATGGTTTCTGTTGACTCTTGTCAGTTGTTTTCTGGTGGGGAGGGGAGGGGGGTAACTATGATTGTTCAACTTGCTATAGAAACCCACTGCATTAGGCCCATTTCTGCACAGGATGCTACACTGGCATTAGTTTAACTCACAGGTAGGAAGCCCATTAGTCTGGTTGAGTAGATGTGGCCTGATGTGTGTTTGATGTGCCTCTTCCAGGTCTAATGAGTGGCTCACTATTAGGCCAATATCCTTAGGTGCAGTATTTCAAGAGTCTGCTCTCTCTGATTTTCATTACCATGGGCTTGCTGACATCTACAATAAATTGTAAGTTTTCTGACTAGCAGATTCCTATCATTACTATCCTGGCATATGTTAATTTGTCAATATAATTTTCAGGTCTGTCAGCAGGAAAAGCACCACCTGGGGTATCTAGTTCTTGAGATGAATAGGTTGATGCTCATTCACATGTGACACTTGTAGATAGACTTGCCAGTGAAGTTTTATTGTGCTTTTGATAGAGAAGCAGTATAGCTAATAGGGAAAAGGCAGCAGGCAGTTGAAACCGGGCAATTACTTTTCAGAGCATTTATTTGGTGAAAAAGTTCCTCTGGTTTTCCAATTAGAGGTGACAGATAGGTAGAGGTACTGATGGAGAACTGAAATTATTTACAATCGTGATGAAAGTTCAGGACTGTAAGGGAAGCAGCAGTGACAGTGCATTGCCATGACAGCCATGTGAGGGCTCCCATCAGTGTGGGACAGTGCCACAGCAGGATGGACTGTGAACCTGAGGGGACCACGCACTGGCACTGAGGAGCTCAGCCTCCTGCAAAGGTCGGAGCATCTGGGGCTGCAGAAATACCTCAGGTGATCTTGGGAAGACACTGAGAGAATGTTAACTCAGAGACTGACTCAGCTGGGATTTGTACATTTATTGCCAGGATTTTGACTGTTGGATTCATTTTTACTTTCCAGAAGCTTTTTAGATCCAGCTTTCTCACTCTGGGTGTCAGCGGTGTCTTTCAGGTCTTCTACTGCCTTTGAAATACTGAGTTACCAGCCTGTTTGGGCTCAGTCAGCTTCAGTGATTTTGAACTCTCCCACATTTATGTCTCCACACATTAAAAGGGATGATACTTCACATCCAGTGGCTTTATTGGCACGGCTTAGCTCCTCTTGCTAGACACAGTGAGAGAGCCTGGCCTTTCTAGGACACAGATTCAGAATGAATTGAATGTGAGCTAGAGGTTTTGGAGCTGGGTTGGGAATAGCACATCAGTTTCTCCTGTCTCCTGAGGACTCCATAAAAAGGACTTTTTCCACTCTCAATGCCATCATGGTAGTTTTTTGAAAGAATGAGTAAAGTCTGTTGTATAAATGAATACACAAAAATTGATTTTACAAGTGAATCTTACAACACAGATTGATTTTGCAGCTTCAGAGCAAGTCCTTCTGGATGTAATATTAACAGGCAGTCTTCACCCAGCCTGGCATGGCAGGAAGCATCTATCTGATAAGTGAACTATTTTAGGTAAATCATTGTGCCTACAAAGACTTGCTTTGTTTGTATATGGGTGGAGCTCAAAAAAATAAAAAGAAGCACCACTCATTTATTAGTCATGGTCAGTCCTCATTGTCCAACCCGGGGAAAAAAGAGGTATCAGCTTTTTAATTGTGCAATTCTAAAGAGAACTGAAATCTCTCATAGTATCAAAACAGACCCATGGCAGGGATCATGGAGTGTGTCTGGGATGGAGCACTCAACCTTTCCTCCTAACAGATGCACTGGAATCCAGTGTTTGCACTTATGTGTGTGGATTCTGGCCAAAATCCTGTAAGTCTTAAGGAACAGTTATACCACTTCTGCTTTGAAGACATAAAGTGCAAAGCGAATCTCATACTGAACTCTGCACTGCAAATAAGCAGAAGCTAAGATACTTAGTTGTGGAAGAATCTGCAATTTTGAAATGCAAAATTTTAAATGAGGAAAAATCCCAAAGATTTAGAAATCTCCCACAAACATACCTCTAAAACATTATGTCAGTCAAAATATTATGATAAAATTAAAACTTTTTGGCCTCTTATTTTTGAGTAGACTGATTAAAAAAAGGAACAAAATGAAAAAAAAAAAAATTGAAAATGTAGACCAGAATATTTTGCTGTTATAAAAGCCTTTTTTCAGTTTTAAATTCAGTAATACTTTCATAAGAACCTGCACTCATCATGGAATACCGTACTTTGAATTGATGTATAATGTCTCATCTTCCCTAGCTCCTTATTTTAATTACAGTTCTTCTGTAAATGGGTGTGCATTGCTCTCCTGCACTGCCAGGAGCAGGGTATGGGAACTGATGAGTGCTTACTGCACAAGATGTCAGTACTATGTAGAAGAAGTTATTTTACCACTTTGAAGAAGTTTTTTTCCCTCTCATCATCTATGAGCTCAGTGGAGCCCTGGATCAAATGTGCAAGTCCCAGAGTGGTTATACCTGCCTGCATCAGGAAGGAATTTGGCATGGTGTCTGCCTGTGGACATTACTGGATTTTACCAGGTGCTGCTGTTGACTGTCTAGACCTACATTAATCATTCTTTGCATGAGCTGAACATGTTTGCAGGCCTCTTTATGCTATAAAAGGCCTTTCCCCTATGGGTTTCCCTGCCTCCCACAACGTGTTTCAAGGAAATGTATGTATTTGCAATCTGGAGGCTTTCCACTCTGGGGTGAGTGTGTTTTATAGCACTGACTGGAATTCCTGGGGCTGTTCACCCTGCTCCATTCACTCACTTGTTGAGTCCCTGATGTCATGAACTGATAAATTAGGATGCCGTGTCTCAGAGCCCAAGCACTCATGGCCCAGATGAAGTATCCCTTTCCTTGTGAAAATCTGGCAGTGCTGGCCATAGACTAAACTTCATAGTCAAGCCATGTGAAATGGCCTTCATGGTCTCCTTGCTTGAACTGTGAAAAAAACTTACAGTGTAGGCAGAAAGATCCATTTATTTTCTGAATCTTAGTAGTTTGGCTGTGCTAAGTACTACCCTATATATTTATTTCTCCTCTGGAATCCAATGGATTTGAGTCTTCAAATTTACTTCCAATACCCTCTGCTCATCCAAACCTTTTTAAGAATGGTGTGTTTATATTTCAACACCACCCTAATATTTCTTTTTTCCAGCAAATGTCAAGAACATATAATTTTCATTTGGTAAAGTATTTTTGTTTTGTTTCTGCTAAATCATCTCAAATACAAGACTTTAAATGCTCAAGAGAGAGTTGAATGGTACTTACTGTTCAAACATTTCTTTGTTGTAGTAACAAATCTTTAAATGTAGCCCTGCTTCAACAAAAACAAAGCCCTGATTAATTTCATATTTATCTCAGCAGCTGTTTCAAGGAAGACTTGCCAGATATTGATCCAAATATAGTAGATGTGCAACAACAAAAGGGGAAGAGGGTAGATGAGTTTAGATGGAGACATCATTTACCAGCAGAAACTTAATAGGAATGTGAAAAATTACAGTATTTGTCCTCCAGATCTGGCTTTAACAGCTGCGATCATGCATTTTTTGGACACAGCTGTGTTTTATATCTTTGCTATTTGAATGAAGACAGGAAGCTTCTCAAATAGTGTTTATTTGCTCAATTAAATAGGAGGCTGAATGCCTGCAGAGCTTTGGGTCTCAATTTTGGTCTGGGCTGTAACGATGCAGATCAGGATTTTTACCTGGGTAGAAGAGAGCACAACACAGCCCTGCTGAACCCTGACAGAGATACCAGTGGGACCTGCACCTCTCAGAATGACTCCCAAGAGCTCAGGGGATCATGGTTACTTATTGGAAAAAGGTTTTCTTACACCTAGCTGGTGTCTGTTCTTCCTAGCTTACATAATTTTACAACAGAATTGCTTTGAGTTCGGAGACATTTTTCTTAGAAAAATCAAATACTAAAGTGAGTTGCTTGCTTGAGAATTGCAGGAGAACCCATCTGGCACCAGTTAGCTTCTGCCGAAGTATTTGGGTTTTTTCTGCCTTTCTGTTCCCTTCCTGTTGACTTGGGGCCAGAGGCAGGGGTTGAATGTGGATGTTGTGCAGCCCACACATCTGCATTCTTGTGCCATTCACAGACACACCTCATGTCCCCCAAGAGCAGTGGCTGGAAACCAGAGACAGGAGGTTTGTCTCTGCCTGGACCTCACTGGCTCCAAGTCTTTGTACAGCATGTCACTGAAATTTCTCTAGATCACTGCTTTATATCCAGCTCCAGCCACTGTGAAACTGGCTTTGATTTCTTTCTTTCTCTCTCTTTTTAAAAAAGAAAAGTGAGAATGAGTGATTCCTTTTCAGTGCTGAAAGAGAATAAACAAATTAAGGTCACAATAAGGAAGAAAGGATTAATTGGAAGTGGAGTCTGGGTGGCTGTTTCTTCTCTAATTGCAAAAAAGCACTGTAAAAACAAGTTGCAAAATGTAAAAAGGAAGATCTAGGATGAAGATTGTTCACCTACTGTCTTTTAGGTAGCTGGAGTTCTCTGGTGGGAGCTTGCTGTGAATTGCTATTCCAGAGAAGTGTCACTCTTGGCTTGTGCATCACTAAGTTCCTCCCCTGGTCTCTGATACAGCAGCACACAAGCGAGATGTGAGGATTAGGAGTCACGAGTGTCCCAGGACCTTTGGAAAGACAGTCTCTCATCCCACTGAGCAGCTGCTGTCACTGGGGATGCAGGTGACAGCTCAGACTGACAGTGCAGCAACACATTTCTTAACTGGGATAATAAGCAAGGTACAGTTTGCTGAGAAGTATTAAATAGAACAAAATATTTTAATAAATAATGCTGTTTCAGGAGTGCTTGGCAAACAGGTCTACTGAAAAGTCCTATATCTGGTCCTCTAAATGTACTGGAAAGTAAATTATGAATATAGGTACTGACTTTTTCTGTTGACAAGGTGAACTTCAGGCTCAACATGCTGATGTGAAACACAAGTATGAAAGTCTGCAAGTGATGCTGATTATAAACATCTCTGTCTAGTTTTATTTTCAAGCTGCGTAAATAAACCACACACAAAATAATTAAAAAATTGCCATTAATCAAAAATATTAGCACATGAATTACTGAAGTGATCCTTGGTGCATTTTGATATGGAAGCTAGGCAGCAGAGTTAGTAAGGTCTCATAGGAAATGAGGCCTTTGGGATAACAGTTTGTGCTTAGAGGCTTTCACATACCTGTTTTTCTCCTCTCCCTTCCCCTTTTCCACCCTCAGCCTGTGGACCAATTGGCTGACTACAGCCACATTTGTCAAAGGAACAGTGATCTCAAAAATAATTAATTTCCTGCAGATTTGTGCTTATGTATTGATGCCTGAAGAGCTATTTGTTATTCTGACAGTGTCTCCTGACAAGGTTATGCTGACCCGCCTTAAAAGAGATCTCGCTCTCCCTGTTAACAAATCATATTTAGAGTGAGATGCTGAACGTGTCAGATCTGGGCTTTTAGTGGTCCAACAGGAATGCTAAATGTGCTGCTTCATCATTAACTCATGATTGCAAAATGGGAATGGAGATATTATGTTATTTCAGCTAATCAAGTGCTGAAGCTTCAAAATGCCAGAAGCTTTGGCCAAACCATAAGGGTGAAAAATACACATAATCAATAGGTATCTAAAAGATTAATCAGAAAGTATGACGTCCTTAAATTCATTTGGTACCCAGCAAGCCAGCTCTTGCCAAAGAAAATACAATTTAGAATGTGCCTGCATTAAAAGGGAAATTTGAGAAAATAACCTTATGATAGTACCCTAGAAACCAAAATAGAAGCATTTATTTTTACAAAATTATCACATCTGCTTCTGAATTTCAATTTTATGCTTTTTTTTTTTTTAAATTCAGATTATAAGTATTACTTTCACAAATATTCTAGGTTTTTTTTATTAGACTTAGAAGCTGGTCTTTGTCTTTGGTTAAAAGCAGTGGAGCAACTGAAATGACTTATCAACTATCAAATAATTTCTGCTCACCGTTGCAAATCTAGTCCAGATGAGCACAGCCAAAAGGCTGATGGATTGTCCAAATACCTTGATTTGAGTGTTTTTTCCAGTTTCTGGTCAAATATCAATACCGGAAAAAATTAAGCAGCACAATCACCATTAATTGCCCTCCTGAAGTGGTTACTTGTGCGTAAGAGATGTGAGTATCGATGTATCATCCTGGAGCCAGCACTAAGGCATGTCGTGCTTGCAGAATGTGGAGGAGGCTTGAGTGCTGCTGCTGCTGCTGCTGTACACCATCAATTGCTAAATTGGGAAGGGTTTGAGCTGTTGCTTTTAAGCAATAAAGTTAATAAGCACGGCTGGACTATTCCAAAGGAACCTCGGTCATTTCCTCAATCCATGCTGAGGTAACTGAAGAAAAATGACTGACTGTCAGAGATGACAGATTGTCCCAGATTGCCTCACCAGACTTTATCAGAGCTTCATTATGTCTAGGCCAACTTTTTTAGGATGCTGTCAATAACTGGAAATACTTGGATATTGCAACTTGAATTTTTGGCCTCTTTCTTTTTTTTTTAATAAATTGATTGTGAGGTGTCCCCACAATTATGTAAGCCTTTTGTACTTTCACATCAGTGTTCAGTTTTGGTTTTGCATACCATTATTGTTCATTATTTTTAATTCCCTGGGTTTTCACTTATGGTTTCCTGAAAAGTAATTTATTAGAATTTATTCCAGGCAGCTGAAGACTGTAGTATGAATATAGGTAGCTGGAGACCTCCAACAAGGTAGGCTCCTTAAACAAACACACCATGGCAGATGGTCCCTGCCCTGAAGAGGTTACAATCTAAATAATTTTCTTATCTTCCACTTCTTTCTTTGAGATATTAGTACCTAATTAGTATCTGGCTACCTGTTTCTGCAGGATAAATGCTCTTGAAGGCACCCTCTCCACAGCAAGCTCTGCAACTGAAAGTAGAAATAATGATCAGGCAACTTTCTGTCTTCCAACACTATAAACACTGTTAAATAATAGCTTTTGACAGATTTAGAAATCAAGGGCTAATTTTTTGCAAAAACTCAGAAGAATGTGGAGTTATCACTGTGCTGGGGGGATCAAATTGTGTAGATGAAACTACAGACCTAGAGATCTTGTTAAAGGTTAGTACCATCCATCTCATTAAAGAAAAACATTGCAAGCAGAATTATTTCTGCAAGATTGTGGGCAACACTCTTGAAATAGAGTTAGATTTTCTCAAAATGATCAATACCTTCCATTTGTATGCTTTCTCCTGCACTAGAATTCAAAAGGGGTAGCCACCTTTGCACTTCTATATTTCATGTAGGAGTTTGCATGCCTATGTGATGAATGAAGTAGGGAAATGGTCTTTGTAATAAAGAACATTGTTTGGAGTTTTGTATTATTGGTGTAAGAGTTGTTACTTATTGATGTGTTTTGAACATAAGAATTCTATGATTATTCTTCTTCCTTTCCTCCATTTCTATCCCTTTTTCCTATCCATTTCATACTTGAAAATGTCCTAAGCTTGTTGGAAATTTGGTCTATTTACAAGGATTGTGGACAGTGCTGGTAATGAATAACTGCTTGTTCCAGTAAAAGAATCAGAAAGCATTGCCTGGTCCTGAGGATCAGTGGCCATTTTCCTGCCTCCACCAGAAAAAGCTGGGGAATTATTGCCTCTTCTTCTACTGAAAACATGCAGTGAAGTCTCCAGAACCAGGACAGTAGGGTTTGGGGTATTCTGGAGCATTTTTCCACACACACACGCTGAGACATCATGTGCTGATGGGAATGGGTGGCAGTGCTGTCTGCTCCCTCCACTGCTGCTCTGCCCCTCACAGGCCTGGAGAGGCTGTAGACCTTCAGCAGACAGACTCCAGCCCATAGCTACTCTTCTTGGTTCCCTACCTGGAATATCTCTTTTAATGCAGGCTGAACTCCTAGTCATGGTGGAATACAATTAAGAGTGTCAAGGTATCCTACTGCCTGTGCTCTACATCTGAGCCAGGGTTTGATTTTGGATCTGTTTGTGTCTAAGACTTTAGTTCAAATTTATAAACAGAAGACTTCAGTCTTTCAGGACATTCTTGTTCTGCTTACTGAAACAGATTTTTATGTTGTTCATCAATAAGTATTAATTTATTGTTTTGTATCAGATTTGGTAAGTTGGCAGGAATGAGGGGAGTTGGAATGAAGCTGATATTGTCTATGCCTTGCTGTGGTTGCAATGGATGGTGGTGATGTATTTATTTATTTATATTAGGAAAGACAGGTAGCACTTACCTGTTACTTTTCTGCTGTTGAGGCTCTCCATATGTCTGTGTGGCTCCTGCATCTCTGTCAAGTATTTGAAGAAAGCCTTGGAAAAGTCAGTTCAGTGTAACAGGGATCTGTGATTTGGCAGAAGTTCCTGAAGATCCTATAAAGCTTTGCAAGAAAAATAACACAAAACACAAACCCCTTTCTATTCATCACTTTCTGATTTGACTCTTTGTCCCAGCTCTTGTTCCAAAAGGTGAGAGGCCATAGCACCCCCAACAAAGCTTCTTTTACAGCCTTTTTTTGGCATTAGTTGTGGAAGGATCACATGTCTGACCTTTCAGCAGTAGGTAAAAGGAGAATAAAAAGATCTATATTCCTGACAGTGTTTGGAAGTGCCTGGTCTCCCTAGTTTTCCTTTGCACTGACTGTTGTATGCAGTGTGTGCTGGATGTGCCAATAATGTTAAGGCAGAGGACCAAGTTTGCTGTCTCTGAGTGCTCCTGCCTGGCACTCAGTTGAGACTGTTCAAGTGAGCAAACTCTCAACATAGACTCATCCCGTGTGCCTCCTCTGAAGAATATTCCTGTCCTTGTTCCAGCCCAGAAACCTGATTGTAAGCTTTATAGAGTTGTTTTCTGTTGAATATGTAGGAGATGGATCTTATTAGCAGGAAGACTGTTTTAAGAAGTTAAAGAAGTAGAGCGTAGTGAAAATCATCTTGTGTGTTTGCGCACTGGGAATATTTTTGTTCTTAAATGTCTTAAATGTTCTGCATTGTACCCATACCTCTTTTTCTGAGGATAAATACTACTATGTCCCTTTAAAAGCTATGCTGAAAGCTGCACAGACTTCACTTGAATTGATATGTCCTTGTATTCTTTCTCCTCTCTTCTCATGAGGAAAAAGAAGAGATGTGTTTGCAAGCACATTTCTTGTTGCTCTGGTGTTGGGCCTCATGCATTGCCAGTGACCAGGCCAGGTAACTGCCTTGGACTTCTGAAAAGGGAGAAGCACAGGCTGGCAGAAAAGTCTGACTGCAGATTGAAAAAGGTCCTACAGAATTTGGAAGATCAATCCTGAGGGAAAAGGGCCCCAGTGATAACAGTGCACATGCTGAATTACAATTACTCCTGTCAGGGAGTAATTGCCAGGCACTTTTCTGGACATGACACTTTTCTGGAAGTGGAGCTTTTTAGAGGGGCCTCTAAAAATGAAGGCACTCAAATTTAAAAGTGGCCAGTAATGCTAAGGCACAGGACCCTGCTTGTTACTTTGGTTGGGTTCAATATGTTGAAAGCATAATCCATTGTATATACACAAAAAGAGCTTCTATACACGTGTTTGTGTTTGATTCTATTTTCAATTGTGTGAAAGTATGTATGTTTTTAGTGAATATTTGAATTATATATGTTTGGAAAGTTAGAGATTAAACTGTAATCTAGACACTTGAATTTCATGGAAATTACATTATAGTCAATTTAATATGTCCTTTCTTATAGCCTTTATACTGTACTATCTTTCATCTTTTATATTTATCATTCCTTGCTTTGCTCTGAAGCACCAAACACCAGCAACAAAAGCCAAGTCTCAGTGTGGCTGCCCACAATATTAATTATCATGATATGCTTTTATTCCTGCAGTGAAGATGTTTGCAAACGAGGATTCACTGTTATTATCGATATGCGGGGATCCAAATGGGATTTGATCAAGCCTCTCCTAAAAACCCTTCAAGAAGCCTTTCCTGCTGAGATTCATGTTGCCCTGATTATAAAACCTGATAATTTCTGGCAGAAGCAGAAAACAAACTTCGGCAGTTCCAAGTTCATCTTTGAGGTGAGAGCTATATTGAAAAGAATGGTAAAGCATTATCTCTGAGAAGAACTTTTCTTCAGGTAAAAAAAAACCCTGTGACTGAAACTAAAAAGTACATCTGAAGGCAGGTGGCAGGAGTGGGCTGGTGCCCTGGCATCAGGTTATTTTCTGAGCACACTGGTGGAATGAGTTGCATGTTTCATCCCAGAGGTTCACACAGTTCATTTTGCTGAGGAGTTTTTTTGTGGTATTTATTTTTGGTAGTGTTTCATTAACTCTTTCTTTTGTTTCTCATAGAAAGAAAGGAAAAAACCCAACAAAAAACCACAACATCAGATCAGTCAAAGTGCTAAAGATACAGTTTTCTAGATGCAAATGTATGAGTTTGTTTACCTCTACCCAACTTCCAGTAGCACTTTTTTTAAAAAAAAAAGGCATTTGCTAAATTGTTACCTCTTATTTAATTGAGATTTACAATGCAGGGGTAGCATTAACAACTCATGTGAATGATAAAGTGCAATGATAAGGTGCCTCAGGCATGTCTTTTGAGAAGTAAGCAGTATATAACAACTGCATAATTAAGGGGAATTTTACCATCTTTGTTGTTGATGAAGACAAACCAGCTGTGTTGTCTAGAGCCCTTCAGTTTTCTGTGAATTTCAGCTTCTTGCCCAACAAGAAGCAAAACTCAGGTGCATTAAGTACTCATACATCAATCATGCCACACCATGACTTAGTCATGCTTTCTTTTTTAGTAATTCACAGGAACGTTTATATTGTTGGCTCTTTTACCAGTCCATTTATTTCAGAGAGACGCAGAGATTTTGCATCTCTGGAACGCAGAAGAGAATTTGGCTCTAGCTCTTAATGTTTACTGCAATGGAAGAATGTATTTAAGATTTGTTGAACTCAGTGTAATATAAATGTGTTCTTATTTTCAACCTGTTCTTGCAAGGACCCTTGAATTGCTGTGGGGAATTAGATTGGTGTTACTCATTAACACAATTTTACATTATTATCACATTTTAAGTGCTTGCAAATTTTCACCCCTATTTCACAAAATCCAGTCAGCTCATAAATTTTGCTTTGATTAAAAAAATCTTTACACTCCTTGGTACCTTTGAGGAATCAGCCATCAAAATAACTTCTCTTGCTATCCCATAATGTGCCTTTGAAAGCAAAGCTGCCCCCAAACCTGCAGAGGTTCCTCTCTCTCACTGACACCACCACTCCTGGCAGAGGAAGCTGCCATCACAGTGCAGTGCCACTGGCATTGCAGCCCAAGAAAACACAGGATATGAATGCATATCTAGCACTGAATTCCAATTCTCCAGTGCTTTACTAAATGTCTTCCTAAAGTTTCAAAGGCTAGAGGTAAAGTAACAGAGTTCAGTGTGTATTTTTAGAACATTTGGTTGTCTTTAAAATGAATAAATACATTCTGGAGGGTTGATGTGTATTTTTGTTATGTGGAGCTGTTGTGATGATAGTAAAGAGTAAACTGTGACCAAGTGATTCTTCATAGTTACAGCTCTGAGTCTGTATTGTTTAAAACACTCTGGACTCATTTGCTGAACATGCTGGAACACATTAAGAGTGTTTTCATTTTGTGTGAGTTATCAGTGCCTTTGAGCCTTAGTCTATCTGCAGGTCTCTTCACATGGGTGTCCAGTGGTTCACAGATTTTTGGACCAGAGGAGGAGAGTCAGTGCTTTCACTGTGTGTTGGACCACCTGCAGACACTCAGAATCACAGAATGGTTTGAGTCCTTCAATGATTCGATTCAAACAAAGATTTCCTGAGCTCTGGTCCACCCTGCAATGTACACACCACAATCAAGGAACTTCTGTTGAAAGGATTCTTTGGGATGCTGCTGTTTATCAATAAGCTCAGGTTCTTGGGCAGCTCATGTTCTTTCATAAGGACTGTGAATGTCCAACAAGGTTTGATTAATTTGATTTATGTGGGGCAGCTCAGAGGTACCCTCTGCACACTGACCTGTCATGGCAATTTCCCACAGCTCAGATCAAAGATGAGGGCCTTGGCAGGAACACACTGCAGTGGAAGGCACTGGAAGTCTCTGCTGAACTACCCCATCCACAAACCCAGCAGTACCCAGTGTCAGTTTTAAGGCCAGATTCCTCTTTTGAGCTTAATGGAAGCTTTATGTGTGTGCCAGGGCACTGCAGGATCCTTAGTGGACACTGGTGAGCTGGATTTTGTGGGGTAGGATTGTGGCACAGTGTTTCACAGTCCAGAGTGAAGCACGTACACAGATCTTCACCCAGAAAGAGAAAGAAAAGCATTTGGTTGATGTATGTGGATTCCAAAGTTTTCTGTCACTTTGAGGAATGAACCAGGCAGCTTATTTAGCATTAATTCAGAGGTGCCTTCAAGACTGTTTTCTTTCTCCTGCTGAAAGAGGCTAGATAGAGGACAGCACTTTTAAAATTAATTTCAAAAAGAAGGATGAGTAATGCCTAGGAAACAGTAAGCACCTACCTGCCTCACTAAAATTGTTTTTATTAGAGTTTCAAGAACTACTTAAAAATTGAACCTGAATAAAGTAAATTTCTGCAGAATTCAAGAAATGAAAAGCCTTTCTATTGTCTCATAACGTCAAATTCTGTCCATGTTTAGAGCAATGTTTCCATTAGCTTGACAAACTGCAGGGGGATGCCCAAGTGTTAGCCATGAAGAGAAGTATTTCCCTGACAGGCAGTTAAACTCTAAACTGAATTATCTTCAAGGTCTAAATGTCCAGGTCAAGAGATTTAAAAATTTGAAAATGCTCTGAGGTTACATACTTACCTTCCCACTGTTTGTTTGCTCCTGAAACTGTCCTCCCTTTTCCTCAAAGCAAGAACATCTTAAAATAATCTTTCTCCTGAGCTTAAGTTCAATACAATCTCAGTTTTAATACATTGCAGAATGCCTGATATTTTGGATGGATACAAATTGGAAGAAAAAGCCTATTATTAACCTTTAACCAGTGGCTAGCCTACTATTTTAGACATAATTTAGGATGATGGTCAGGATTTTAGGTGTTTTTCTTTGCAGATGACTTCTATGAGAGTGCTGTGATTATTGGGTGCCTCCATTTCTGAGGAGCACAAGCTTTGACATTCTTTAGAGGCTTGACCTTTAGGGGATAGATTTGCAGTCACTGATGAAGAAACAAGCCTTTAAGGGCTGCCAGCTTGGGTGTTAACATGAGAGCACTGAAAATCTCTAGTTACATTTGAAACCCTATGCTCCTAATTTCAGAAAGAAGTAGTTTGCCTAAAACAAATGGGAAAAGCTATCAGTTGCTGTGTCCTTAAACTGTAATCTGCTTTCCAGACACCCAGTGCTTTTCTCTATCACCAGTTACTGAGTCTGAATGAATTAAAACCATTTCTCATTGATTGTGTATGATTTGTGAGCAGTACTTTCTATTGGCAATAAATTCTAGTTGTTAATATTTCGATGACATTTCACTTTCACATTGATTTTGGCTTAACTACATTAGGAATTGCTAATATGAAAGAGTGGCAAAAAGCCAACTGTAATAGTTTGGAAGAAGAAACCCAGCATATTCTCTGTTATGGCAGTTTGCAATACCTGCTTCAGTTCATACACCTGAAACTTTTGCAGGTGTAACACAAGTAGCAGAGTGCCTGTAATACCATGTACCTGTTTAGTGAAGAACCATTTCCAAATATCCAAAAGCTGCAGTTAGAAATCTTCAGTGTCCAACTGGGCTGACAAAATCTGTGGCAGAAACATTTTCACTACATGTGTTTTGATAGTCAGGCCAGCTGAAAAAGATAGGCATTATTCCAGTAAATATCACATCTTTTAATAAATATAGAAATAAGTAAATAAATGCCATTAGAAACAAAGTTTTCTGTCCAATTCATACATCAGAATGAAAGACAGTCCTTGACATCTTTTAAAATGTTCCTTCAGTTATGTATTGATGAAGAAAATACTTCTTGCTGTTTCTGGGTTGTGCTGTCAATTCTGCTTGGATGGTCCCTGATTTAAATGCTGTCCTTTTCCCTTCCTTAGACAAGTATGGTGTCTGTGGAAGGCCTGGCAAAGCTTGTGGATCCTTCTCAACTGACGGATGAGTTCGAAGGGTCCTTGGATTACAACCACGAGGAGTGGATAGAGCTGCGCGTCTCCTTGGAAGAGTTTTTCAACAGTGCCATCCATTTATTATCCAGGCTGGAGGATCTCCAGGAAATGCTGGCTAGGAAGGAGTTTCCAGTTGATGTTGAGGGCTCAAGAAGGCTGATTGATGAGCACACACAGCTTAAGAAAAAAGTGATTAAAGCTCCTGTGGAAGAACTGGATCGTGAGGGCCAGAGGTTATTACAATGCATAAGATCCAGTGATGGTTTTTCTGGTAGGAACTGCATTCCTGGAAGTGCAGATTTTCAAAGCCTTGTGCCAAAGATCACCAGCCTTTTAGACAAGCTGCATTCCACCCGGCAGCACTTGCATCAGATGTGGCACGTCCGCAAGTTGAAACTGGACCAGTGCTTCCAACTCCGGCTTTTTGAGCAAGATGCTGAGAAGGTAGGGAATAATCTGTCCCTTTTTTCATACTTTAAACAAGACTCTGTTGCAAGGGTGACCGTTTTTTTCTGTAAGTGGCAACATGAGGTGTTCATCACAGGTGTAAATCTCGTGTTGCCAGCAGATGCACTTCATGTGACTCGTAAACCAAATTCACCAAGTTAACTGTTGGATGTAGCAGGCATAATAATACCCAGGAGTAACTTTTCTGTGTTGCTTTTGGTGAAAGTAAATCTGCTTTTCTGTCTCACAATGAGTATATTTGGTAGACATTAGCACAAGAATCTGGGGTTTTTTCAAGCTTCTTTTACTAAGCTTATGAATATATTTATCTACTTGTCACAGCACTGAAAGAAGAATGATTTTGGGGTTTGATTCACTATGATTATTGTTTGCATTTCTCGGAGTCTGTGGGAAATTTCAAGTATGGGTTTCAGGGAATTTACTTTAGAAAATTGTGTGCATGAAAGCCTTGGCTTTCTTAATGGAGAAATGCTTGGCACCTTGTTAGGTGATTTTGTGAGAAGTCTTTGTTGGCATGTTTAAAATTCCAGGCCACAGAGGTGGGGCATTCTCAGTGGAAGGTACTGAGCTTTCAGACTCATGTTTCTCTAGTCTGTATATCCATCAAAAGCACCAATCTCTGAATCTTCTCTACTTAATGTATTATCCAGTTGTTTCTCTAATGTGTCTGTGTGGACAGACCCGGGAGGAGTTGCAGAAGAAAAGCAGACTTCATCTCTAGGGGATCTCATGAGGATGTTTTTTTTTAATCAGCTACTAGTTAGTGTTATTTTAAAATATCATGGAGAAGCACATTGCTGTAACAAACTTAGTCTTCAGTAGTGCAGAACAAGACACATGACATTGGTTTTCAATGCATGTACTACATATCTCTAAGACTGGCTAGGACTGAAAAAGCTCCATCATTGTATAATCAGTTCTCCTGCTGGGAAAACCTTGAATTCAGATGAGTCCCTCTAAAATAAGAGTCACTGCAGCATCACTCAAGGATGCATAAGAGCAGAGTTTTAATGCTGCAATAGTAGCATTCTTCCTGTTCCTTGTGTGTCATGTGCTATAAGGAGGCCACTCACTTCTGTCCTTCCCAGCAGCGGCTGAACTTCAGTCAGTGCTTCACTTGGGATTTTCGGTTTCTTTGAGATTATTGAGATGACGACTGCTTATTAATATAATTTTATAATTTATAGTTATTATTCAATAATGTTATTAGTAAATTCTTAGTATTTATGAAGTTGTTTTAATCAATAATGTTCAAAGCTGAAAAGCTCTCAGATCAAGTCGGTGTTTGAGAAGTCCTTGTTGCCAAGCACGGTTCTGTGGCATTGAAGGAAGTCTGCAGAGAGTTTCCTTTCTACCTCCTGCACAGGCATGAGAGAATGGTGTGATATAAGTCTAGGCAATGTGACAGCAAAGCTCTTTGCATGTGTTATTCTGAGGCTCTTATGCATAAGGCCTAGGCAAGTCAACAAACACATGAAACTTTTGAGATGAAGGAAGAAGCAGCGAGAATGTGATTTCTGCCTTTGTAACGCTGGCTGCCCTGAGCAATTCCAGTTTGACAAAACCAGGATTCTGCTCTTTTCTTCTTCGTCTGCCTCGCATTAACTAAACACACAGTCAGCTTCTCTCTGCTTTGGCTCTGCTTGCCTTTTCTTGACTTCTACATTTTCCCAAAGAATATGAAATATTTTCTTGTTTTATATTCCCAAATCTGTGGGTTTAATCTTCTCAGTTTGTGAGTCCCTAAATTATTCCCAGAAGGGTTGCAGACCCTTCACCATCACATTTCACACGTGTGGACTGATGTAAAACATTGATGTGCTTTTCCTCTGTAGCTGCCTTTCTCAGGTCTCTTTGAAGCAATCTGACCACCTCAGAATGGAAAGTACTTGTTCCACAAAATATTCACAGTTAAATCCAGTCTGAGTGCTGTCTCCACTGTAGAAATAGCCACCAAGGTGTCTGTGTTTTGAATTTTAGGGTTTCCAAGTACCTCCATTTGCTCAGTTGCACTCTACTCAGGTATGGTAGCAGAGCCCAGTTACTCTTCCTCTCCTGGAGAGAGACACAGCTCTTCTCATATAACCTGGATATGTCATTTAGTTCTAATCAAATGACAATTCTAATATTCTGTGAAAGCTCAAACTCCAAAATAAAATTCTGAACATAAACAAGGTTTTAGGGTCTTTTAAAATATCTCTCTATATTCATTGGATGATATTTCAGGAAACCTGTTCTAATAAGGAGAAAATGGAGAAGGACTTTCATTTTCTGGACATCTCTGATGTCAAAAATTTCAAGTGTCCTCATTGCCTGAAAAGTTCTTAAAAATAGGATAGGGAAAAAAAAAGGGACACAAGGACTAAAACAGAGTATTTTAAGAAGGTTAATTTCTGAACCCTTTGGTATTACAGTACCCCACATGTTCAAACCAAGTCAATTCAGTTTTTTCCCTCCTGGAGATCCCCTCTATTGGAACATTCAGAAATGGCAGTCACTGCCTGGACACAGAAAATATCTAAATTACAGGCATTACAACTTACAGAAGTCTGTGTAGTTCTGTGCTGAACAACTCATTGCCAAATTAAACAGAGAGGGTGGCAGTCACAGTCTGGGCTTCTCCCACTCAAACCAGTGGGAGAGAGCAGGGCTCTCTGTGGAGAAACTTTGTCCCCAAGTCAGGCCTTCAGGGTTTTATTTTCCTACACTGGGGCCAAGGGAAAGGAAAAGTGAGGCTATCACAAAGACACAAGCAGTGCAGTGAGATTGAATCTCCAGATGGAGACTGGAAGCTCCTTGAAGCTCAAGTCAGCAGGCAGGTCAGCCATGTGGGGAGCTTTGGCAGAGGGGTGTGAGGAAGTTCACATGCTGTGCAGTGCTGACTGTAATGATCTGCTGATAAATAACACATTTCAGCTGCTGGCAAAGCCCTGACCCTCACTGTTGAACAAATTTATTCCTGACCAACTAATGGAGAAATACCTATGTACATATATATAATTTTGAAACTAGAACTGAGGCTTCACTGTGTTTACTGGGTAACAGGGAAAATATTTTTAGTCACCAGTAACATTAAAAAATGTATCCCAGTCTAAATTGAATATAGTTTGAAACAAAAAACCCACAATCAATGTAGATCCAAGTATTAGAACTATCTGAGAAATGATAATTGGTTGGTGGAAATCTGGACAGGGAGAAGAATTCAGGCAAGAGTCCACGTGTTTTGCACTTGAATAAATACCAAAAAAAGACAAAAAATCATACTTACACTCTGTACTTTCCAGCTTTTCTGGAAATCATTTGTAACTGGCACCCAATTTGACTTTTGTAGGAATTTCCACATCATTCTATGTTCGTTCCACACTAGTTTTGCTACCCCAACATGTATGTGAATGAAAAACATCTCTAATGATGTAATCAGTGTTGTCCACACTAAGTATAAACGATGCAGTCACCAGCTGGCCTGAGCTGAGGGTCTGCACTGTAAACTCCTCGTGGCAGCTCAAGGAGCTGCTCTAACACCATGGGGATCACCCCCACTCTGAGGGAGGCAGAGGGGGCTTGGCTTGTTCTCTCTGTCCTCACCTCCCCTTCTGCTTCCTGACTTCCTACACAGTCCACTACACAAAGGGGAACTCCAAAAGATTTAGTTAGAAAATGCCATGAGTGAATTTCATTGGAAGTCTGCGGTGGGAGAAACATTTTATTTGGATCAGGCCAGCTTTGTAGAAAGTCTAGTGGCAAACCACAGGCCACATCTAGTCTTCAAGGAGCAGTGAAGTAGCAGGCTTACAGTCAAAACTATCAGCCCCATATAAACCAAGGCTTCCCTTTGAAAAACACAGCTCTGCCAGTGATTTTCGCTGTGGAGCAGGCGATGGGAAGCTGTGCTGGCTGCTGGGGCTGCCGTGGTACTGCTGCTCTGCTCTGCACAGATAACTTGCTGCTCCTGCTCCCCAGCAGCTGTAGCTCCCATTTCCCAGGTGATGTGTCCAGCCTGAAACAACAGAAAGATTTCAGTGAGTGCAAAAGTGATTGGATTGTGATTAACAATGCAAAGTTCATAGACAGGAGACAAGTTTGGAGAGGGGTATAAGCAAAATGGTTAAGAGGAATAGGGTACAGGAACACTTGCAGCAGTTCTCCTGCATTCTGCTCCCTGTGCAAGTGTGGGCAGTGAGACCACAGCATGAGGAGTAGACACTGCCTTCCTCCCTTCTCACACCCACTTCTGGCCCCTTCCTCAGTCAGGTCTCCTTAAATAAGGGAACCGATGTGTTATTCTCCTGAGTAGGTGCTATTGAACTCAGCCCCCACGGAGTGAAATAAATAATGTGGCTTTGGTTTCTCAAGGAGGAAAATCACAGATATATCAGCTGTACTAGACTCCTGTCCAGTGTACCATTCCAATTCCTAGTGTAAGTATTGGGAAGACTTCTACTGATTTTCAGCAGAAGCACATTATACCCATTAATTACCAATATACCCATTCTGAAGTGGCAGATGAAATTTAGGAGTTCCTGGTTAAGAATGTCACTTACACCAGGCAGAGTTAGTCTAGAAAAATACAGAGAAGCTCTAGATTGACAGCAAGGTCAGTGAGGAAGAAGAGTATCCAAGAATATATAATCCAAGTATTTGAACCATGCTCATACTTGTTTTGGAATATTGCACCACCAGGGGTTCATGTTCCTCAGAAGGAAGGAATGTTCTGCAAGCTACTCTTTGTCTAAAAAGATGCAAGATAGCTTTGATAGATAATAGAATGCAAAATGTGGAAATATATGCTGTGGTTTAGGTGTGAAAAGATGGCTTTAAAGAAAAAACATCAGTATCTTGATGTTTGAGAGAAAGGAAACTACCAGTACATTTGTGATTGTATGACACCTACTTTAACTGTTTCATACATTAATTCCCCTCATACTGCATTAAAAAATTTGGAGGCTGTATGTTCTGTAATAAAATGCATTGCAAAACTGATGATATGCTCCTTCTTGCTAATAGGAGGCAGTTTATTTTATTACAGTCCATTAAGTAGAGCAATTGTAACTGCCCCTTTAGTCAAGGGAGGCATTTCCTAGAAATGGGTCTTAGTTGACTTTCTGGAAAAGCAGTATAAGAAAGATTAAAAACCACCTTTGCTTCCTCTTACATTCCACATCACCTCTAAGTTTTCTTCTTTTAGCAGTGTCAGAAGACCCTTGAAGTGATACATAAAGCAAATTTATAGAGTTTTCCTGTTTGCAATATGTTATATTAACCCTTAAGGACTTGCATAATTCCACCAGGCACAGCACCTGTGACTGGCTCCTCTGACTGAGATAAAATCCACTTAGTGAAGGACCATTTCCCCTCTCTTATTTCACTATTGGAAGCACTTGATTTCTTTGATCTGTGCTATGTGCCATGTATACAACTGCCTCCAAGATTTCATGTGAATTGCTGGCTTAGAAGTTACTGTGAGAGGGATGTGTCCCAGGGAGTGAGAATGGGAAGCCAATGAGGAGAGTTCTGAGAAGGTGACAGAGGACCCTTTCATATGTGAAATGAATACAAAACAAAGGAGTTCTGGGGAGGTGGTTAATTAGGACTGGGGAGGAGGCAGGAAGAACATTAAGAGGGGACAGAACCACAGTCAAGATTAATAATGAGAGTGCATATGAGGTACGTATGCCCCACGTGCTCTTTGACTATGAAAGGATTTGTTACTGAATGAATGGTATTTAACAGTTAACAGTAATAATCATACAGGCATAATAATCTTGGATTAGACATGGATTTTTGTATAGGATTTAGATTTCATTTAAGTTATGTGAACACTGCATTGGTGTGCAGAACTCAGCATGCCCTGGATTTTCCTTCTAAGTACCTACACCATGGATATCACAACAGCACAGTGAGTGAGCATCACAGTAAGGAGCTTTCCTGGAGATTTCGAACATGGGGGGTGTTGTTAGACCTGAGGAAAGCTCCATAAGACTTCTGCAATAAAAGAAGTCAATAAGCTTAGTGTCTTCTGCAGAGATATTTGACTGAGGGTCTAAGTGAGACTCATTTAAGCATATTTCTGTCATCCTTAGCCTATTTCAAATGTCTGAGAAAGGACAAGGCCTTGGAGCACAGATACTGACTGGGAAAGACACCGAACTGGCTGTCTGTGTTTGTGAACATGCACATGTTTGCAAAGAGCTTTATAAGAAGAGTGACCAAGAATGTAATGCTGAGCATAAATGAAATCTGTTATGCATCATTCCAGAAAGAGTTCTCAGAGGACCAAGATCTTGGTGGTACCTACCCCTCTCAGCCCAAAGCAATTGCTTTTCTCTTCAGGTGAAACAGCTTGGTTTCAGGCTAATTTTGAGTTGTCTGCTAAAAAGACAGACCTAGTCCTGTAAAACAGAGAGTCTTGGCTGCTATTGAAATCAGTGAAGGACTTGAGGTCTCTGTCAGAGCTCCCAGTGACAGCAGTGAGTGAGCTGGAGCAGGGGGGCATTCCCTGGTACCACCTACTGGCTCTGGCTCCAGCCCTGCTGATGGCAGGGTCAGCCGTGCCCACCCACTTATGGTAACGAGACCATGTCTCCCTCTGGCCATGCTGGTGTCCCCATCCCAGGATTCCAGTGGTGTTAGTTCACATTTGCAACATTATGGGCAGCCTGATTTGCCAGGGCTTGCAGTAGTCCTAATATAAGAATAATGAGCTTTGAAACCAATTCCTGACACAATTGGTTCTTATTTTTATCATGTAGAATAAATATATTGATCTCTACAGACATTGCTCAAGAGACTTTAGTCAAAGTATTTTACATTGCCTTAACATCTTTGTCTTTTTTCATGCAATGGACTCTTGAACAGAGCATGTAGTGTCTGTTCTCTCCTGAAACCTTGTTTCCAAATTTGGCATCTTCTCCCCCATGCTGCCAATGAAAAATGCTTTATTTTATAATCTGAAGTTCCCCCCTAGCATATGGTGCCTTTTTTTTGCTATAGAGATTCTCACTAGACAACTGTTCACAAAATCAGGCTTGGGATGCCAGTGTTGGGAAGGAAAGTCAGCTATCAGCCTAAATAAGCTGCCATGTGAATAGAAGGTCATCATCTCATCCCATGCTTTGTACTTAAGCCCACTCTGAAACTAAAACAGCAGAGGGCAGGTCCCATGTTCAACACGAAGTGTTTGCTCTGACACAGCATTTCTCATACAGGCAGAACACAGAAAATAAGTGCAGATAGCTCCCTAAATTGTTGGATTGGCAGACACCATCTTACAGTATCAGATCATAAAATGTTGGAAAGATGATTATATAGGTGACACGGAAAGGAGGCTTGAATTGAGACTGAGCTGGTGCATAAACAATAAATAGTGTTTTGTTTTTTTGTATGACACCTAGCACAGTGAGGTCCTGAATCCAACTGGGATACTGGTTGTTTCCAACAAAGAAATTCAGATTTTCAGGTGCAAATGGTCCTTGGAGATGTAAGGGTATGAAAATATTCCTATGGAATACATGTGTATATCCACACAGGATTTGGGTTGCTCTGGCATATACTGGGAATATTCTGCTTTGCTTAACCTGTTTTGAGCAATAACTCTTCTGATAGCATCGATCAAGGACAGACAAAGGATCAACACAGGAAGTTCATATCAAAGGGGGAAACTACATCAATTCTTAAAAATCTGTATTTCCCCAGATGAACCTATGCCAGCTCTAACCACTTGTATTTAATTACTGCACACATCCTAGAACAAAGGAGGCTTTCTAATAAACAGGTGAGAATTGAAAACATGTAGCAATAACTCTATTGTTACAGGTTTTAATTCAGTGTTTATTCAAATGTGTTCTTTATTACGTTTCTCTTCTGTAGTATTTTAAAATAATTGAATTTTTGCTACTGACTACTGCTTCTGTTTTGTCTTGAAGCACTTTAGTACTTGCTGTCATGGGTAAGCCACTATGTAGTGTTCTGATGCAGCTGAATAAACAGTATGATGTTCTGCATGCACATTTACTGATTTTTTTTTTAGAAGCTTAGTGGTGGTATAGCAAGATCATGGATTTCCCATGTTACTGGGTTACCTGGTCTCAGAATTTTTGGTTTTTGTTTTGTTTTGTTTTGTTTTTTTTAACAAACCAAATAAAAGAACAAAGTTTGCCTAGAAGCAGAAAAAGCATTATAACAAGGGGTGGTTGTGCACAGAGCATGTGTTGACAGTTCCTTGTGATGCTGTGAGCATAGATGTCATGTGCTAAAGAGATTTCATAGTGGGATCAGCACCTTCCATTTGGGAAGGCTCTGAGAGTGGCAGCTAGACTGTGTCAAATCTGCCCCTTCCCTCACCTAGTCATGGACACCAAATAATCACTGGGGAACTGGGGGGGCAAATCTTCTTCAGCATCTGTAACAATAAATTACTTGCAAACAGCATCATCTTTAAGAGGAGGATGAATCCTGCACTGTCTGAATCTCTCAGTTCAGGCACCTGTGTGCTGACCCTCGCGGCCTTTGCAGGCGGCAGCTCGGAATTAAAGCAGCAGCGAGCTGACATCTGCTCGCTTCAATCGGAACTTGCCTCCTGACAGGTTGCTAATGCCATCCACAATTTGTGGCCCCCAATCTAAAGTGAAGACTTGTCAGAGCGGGAAGCAATCGTGGTGGGCTCTGTGGGAAGTGTTCATTACTTTGACCACTGCTGGTCACACTTAATAAGATCCTGTTCTTGGTACCTGTAGGAAAAAAAACCAACCAGATTTTTGCAAGATCAGGAGATCATTATAGAAGTTTTTAACTTTCCTCAAAGCACAAACAGAGCTCATTTCTGCTAATTGGACTCTGAAAGAAAAAAGTCTTCATTATTAGTGATGTTCCAAAGGAGCTTGCAGCTTTTTCACCCTGTCAAGCTTGTATCCTGCTACTTTCCTATTTATCAGACAAGACCGTAGGGGGTCTTCCCTTGTGTGGCAATAGCATAGTGAATGCTTGCTTTTCTGCCTTTCCATCCATCAGGAGAAATCTTGGGGACAAAGCTAATAACCACAGGACAAATTCACAAGTACACACCAACTGCTAAGTGCTGTTCCTACAACTGAAAGCAGCTACAAACCCATCTGGTTTGAGGAAGTGTGGGACTGCCTTGCCTGCTGAGCAGAGCAATACAGGGATTGGGGTAAATATACATATGGGAAATTCTCTTCCTTGTGGCTGTTATTCTAGTGGTGAATGTCACCTTCCTTTGCTGTAACCATCACTTCTTTCTCTGTGCCAAAGGGGGCAGGAGCCTTTTGTCCCGTTGACGTTTCTGTTTCTCGTGCAACAAGTCTTCTGCTGGTTCAACAGCTCTGAGGGTACAAACTTCCTTCCTTGGCACTTCCATGACCCGAGTTCAGACTCCAGAAGCAAAGAACACAAGAATCTTCTGAAGGCATTTGTAGTACTTTTTCAGATGTGGACAGATGTCCATCAGGAAGGGCAGTCGTCTGCCAGACACTGATTTCTACTGAGCTAGATTGGCTTTGGAGCAGAAAAATGAAGTGCAAAGGATGCAAAGTTCAAAGCTAAAAATTGGGAATTAAAAACCACAGGGGTTAACTGCCTTGCCTCCTGTTGCACAGGAAGCCTGTCCTGCAGTGGGAGTCCCGATCTGATGTGTAAAATAAATATCTCAGTGCTTTCCTTCTTTCTTTATTAATTCATTCTGCCCTGTGCTGCCAGATCCGGTGAGGTTTCTTTCTTTTATTGGCAGATAAATATGTTGCCTCCACAGTACTTGGAATAGAACCTGATCTTTTCGATGGGAATGTAGAACACTAACAATGCCTCAGTCGGCTGCCGCAGCTCGGGACGAGGAAGAGCCGCGCGTTTCCTTCCCCGGAGCGTGCCCGGTAGCACAGTTCCAGCGTCTGCGGCCGACTGACGCTGCAGCGGCCCGAACAGGGCCTGAGCTCTGAGGGTAAGGGGGCACTGCGCTGCTGACTGACGCTGCAGCGGCCCGCACAAACCCTGACCTGTCAGGGTAAGGGGGCACTGCGCTGCTGACTGACGCTGCAGCGGCCCGCACAGGCCCTGAGCTCTGAGGGTAAAGGGGGCACGGCACTGCCGACTGACGCTGCAGCGGCCCGAACAATCCCGGACCTGTCAGGGTAAAGGGGGCACTGCGCTGCTGACTGACGCTGCAGCGGCCCGAACAGGGCCTGACCTGTCAGGGTAAAAGGGGCACTGCGCTGCTGACTGACGCTGCAGCGGCCCGAACAGGCCCTGAGCTCTGAGGGTAAGGGGGCACGGCACTGCCGACTGACGCTGCAGCGGCCCGAACAGGGCCTGAGCTCTGAGGGTAAGGGGGCACGGCGCTGCCGATTTACGCTACAGCGTCCCGAACAAGCTTTAACCTCTGAGGGTAAGGGGGCACGGCGCTGCCCGGGCCATGGCGCGGTTCCTGTTCGGCGTTCCCGGCTCCGGCGGCCGCCGCCTCGCAGCCCGTCCACCCCTGACTGAAGGAAGCGGCTCCGCAGCCGCTGCTGGAGCTGGAACACGGCGTGCTCTGCTATTTGGAGTTTCCTGCTGCCGACACTGGATACGCAGTTACTATTCCTCTCGCTTCCTCCGTGAACATTAGAATGGGTCCAAAAATAATTGGAGGCAATATGTTCTGATGGAATATTTTTGCATTTGCAGAAATTTCCTCCTTCTTTCGCTTGCCAGTTTTGATAAAGGAGCATTTTGAGATTGCTTCAGCATCCTCAATTTGGCACCGCTGGGAGGCACAGGAATGCTCCCCTGATCACTATGGCACAAAAAAGGGTTTTAGCACCTGAATGCAGACTTAAAACTCATTTTTAAGGATGATTATAGCATGTTTTAACCACAAAGTTCTGCTTTAGCTGATGAAGACGAGAAGACCCAAATGCTCTAAAGGGCAACAAAGCCCACACATCTAGAAAAAGAGAAGAAAGCTGCTTTTTTAAAAAATTTATTTATTGCTTTGATCCTCAAAATGGTTAGGTGATAAGAGACTAGCTGTCAGGAAATAATGTAATTAAACTGTACATGAGGTTCACAGACTTATTGTGCAGCATCTTTCAGATGTAGCCATGTGATTATTTCTAAATTAATGTCTTCCTGGCCTGGCTGAAATGCTTTCAATGGCCCACACTTGGCAGAACTTGGGATCTTAAAAGTGTGTCTTAAATTACCCTTCATATCTATTTATAGGGAACAGATAAAGGTGGGTGTACAGCTGAGAGGTTGCCTTCTCTGGAGGTGGTGAGGGTTGAAGAGGAAAAATCAGGAGCATGGTCTGTGGATAGCTTCCAGAAGTATCAATGTCATTTTAAACCAGGCTGCTCTGACTTTTCTTCTTACAAATTGTGCACATTATAGAGAAACGTAATTCAGCAATATTTTCTTGAACCCTCATGTCTTGCAAGACCCCTCTGTTTTACTTGGCACCAGAGTTCTGGATGCCTCATCTCCTGCACAGGTGCTGAAGAGGTGTCACATACAAAACAGTCTTGATTTGAGGAATTTTGCTCATTTTAAAGCTTATGAACACAAACTTCTGATCTTGACTTGGGAGTTGAAAGGAAAAAGCAGAACACACTGCCATAAACACCTACTTTTTGCTGGCTTAAATGTCCCTAATTTTTGTCTTGGTTTATACCCAGTCCATGAAATGTTGTTTTTTTGTGGGCGGCAGGGCACATCAGGGATAATATTCATGTAAGTTTGTTTTTGCTGCTGTTACAACTATTCTCTGATTCTTAATTCTTTTCTGCTGTTGTTCCTTAGAGTTCCTGCCCTGGCATGGGCCACTGATCCCTCAGGTGTGACCCCACAGTGTCTCCAGCCCCTCATCAGCCCTGGGTTTCTTTCCCCAGCAGCTTGTATCCAGGTGTTCTCTGGCTGCTGGGTGTTCTGGCACCATGGTCAGGCTCTGGCATGTGATGGTTCTCCCTGATGGGGCCTCCCCCAGTGCCAGAGCTGGCAGGGAGTGGCTGGTGGCAGCTCAGGAGCCCCTGAAGGCCTTGTGAGATCCAGGGGCACTGCCAGGGGGGCAGTGAGACCCAGTGCCAGCTGCAGAGCCACCTGTGCCACCTCACCAGCTGCAGACACTGTCTGCCCTCCCAGCTACACAGGTTTGCCAGAGCCAAGGGGAAACGTTGAACTGGGCAATTTATGGGATGGGGTAGGGAGGGCTGGGCACCCCAAAGTCCAGGGGATGGCTGATATCCTCAGCTTCCCATCTGTGGAGAGATCCTAGCACCAGATGTGAGGCACCATGAAAGTCAGGTGTTCAGAGCTGTGGTTACACCACAGCTGCATCTCTGGGCCTCAACAACACGAGAGTTTGGTAGGGAAATGCCACAGTTTTGGTACAAAACAGTGAACATCTGTCTGGCTGCTTTGGTCTTAGTGGCAGCCATTTGGATTCACAGGAATGTCACACATTCAGCCAGGAATAGAACCAGGGTCTATAACAAAGTCACCAAACTCCTACAGCATTTTCAACTAAATGAAAATTTCTTCTGAAAACTGAGAGGAAGATCTCTCATCCTGGGGGAAAGATTTTCATAATTTACACTGTGTTTTCCATTCATGTGGCTGTTGTCTGTTTATATCTTTTAGTATTACATTTCCTATCCAACCAATGAATTAATTTCCACTTAGACAGCATGCAGTTCTCTGTAGATGATCTGTGCCCAGAAAAGGTCATGTCCCTTTTAAGGAACAGAAAATCCTTTCCAAGAATGCCTGAGTGTTTAATGTTACTAAGTGTGGTGGAAGATGGAAAGGTACAATATTTCAAAAAACAAGCAAATGATGAAGACATACAAAATATGCCCAGATGTCATTAGTCATATTTATGTGTTCAGGATCTGTAATTTTCTCTCACCTTCAACAATAAAATTCTTGCTTCTCTATTCAACACTGTAGAAATCACATGCCTTACTTTGTGCATGGCTGTGGCTTGATATGTGTCAGGAAAAAAATACACAGATCTCTTACTCTGGCATTTAGTAGGAACATTCAGTGTGAGTGTGTTGGAAATGGTGCTCTGCTATAAATACAAAGCTATTTGTCACGTCACACATCTCGCTGATTTTCTAGTGGGCTGACAGTTGGGCCCATTGTCTGGAATAATTTAATGTGCTGTAGCCTTACTTACTGTACTCTATGAATCATATACACAGATATTCATAATGGAAAAACTGTGCTCATGCAGCATTGAGGTTTACACAAATACAGCTGTGGGTCTGAATCTTCAGCTGGTGTAAATTGGCCTTGTTGGAACGACACCAATTTATCCTGGCCGTGGACCGCGCCGAACACGTGTGAAAGGGAAAGATCTGGCACAAGTATTGGCTTGTCCATCACCGTCTGTAAACACGAGACAAACACAAAAACAAACACAACACTCTATTTAGGCCCTGGCTTAGCAAAGCATGTAGTTGTATGCAGAGTTCTATTTTAAAGCTACAAGTGCTTTGATTTAATTAAGGCTGTATTTATAGAGTGGCAACAGGAATCACAGCAGATTGGAATTTTTGTTTTTCTTGAAATGGTTTTCATAAAATTTGTTGATTCATGAAAAAAAAAAATTGAATGTGCAATCAAATTTTTCTTTAAGTCCAAAATTTATTCTGGATCCAGTACCCTCCTGCCCAAGAACAGCCATTTTGCTGGTGACCATGCAGGTACCCAGCCTGCTGTCAGGGCCCTGTAGGCACTGGTGGACACTAATGACCAACCTCACAGCCAGTTTTGCACAGCCCTGCTCTGCCTGGCCACAGGCCCTGTTGAGCTGGACACTGATCCATCAACTCATTTGGAGCATGACCTGGCCCCTCCCTCCTTGCTGTGGACCTGTGCTCTGGTCCTGCCCTGCTGGTTGACTTTATAACATGAGCTTGGACTTGTCACCAGAACTTGTGCAACATCCTCTTGCTTAAATCTGGTTGCTGTCAATTGTAAATCTCAGGGGCTGTGGGACAGGCTCTGGTTAATGAGGCCCCTGTGGTACCTGCTGGGTCTTTGTTTCTGGCTCCTTATCCCTTAGGGAGCAGCTAGCCTGGACAGCCATCAGTCCCTCTGTTCTGCTGAATTTAGCTCAGAGGCTTGACTGGAGGGATTTTTTGGTATTCCAGGTAGAAGTCCTGATTCTTTAGACAGCTGGCATTTCCCATGCGCTCCTTCACAGAGATGTTGCACTTCTGTTGGCCTTTCCCAGACGTTTGGGTGACCTGGACATATGGCTGGTTCCAATTAAACTTCAGTTTTCATTCTGGTCTGGAGACACTGGAGGAGTTTCTTGATTGTCTCTTCTAAAGTTAGCTCACATGCAAATCTTTCCTGGATCATGCCCTTGCATGTCAGTGTAGACTGTGTGTGTACTACAAATCTGTTGCACAGTATTCTTTTTTGTTCAAATACTGGCTAAATTCAGTTGCAAAAGATGTGAGAAATATGCCTTGATTTTTATTTAATTGGGTTGTTGTGAATACTTGAACTCCCTTAATGAGATAGGAATAGACCTTGTAGCTGGAAACTTTGTTAACCTCGAGAGAGGGACTCTGGCAGTTACTGTTCTGCGAGTGTTATTATTTTGTTTATATTGTGGAAACATATAAAAATGGACTTGCTTAGCTGTAGATGCTCTCAGAGTGGAACTTTCCAGTTTCTGTTGTAGATTATTCAATTTAACACTGACTGGACAGTTTTGAAAACACAAAATGCACAAGGACTCTTAAATGGACTTCTCTTTAATAAGTGATGTATGCTTACCTCCAGCATATCCCAACCTCTGAATCATGGATATTAAGTTCCTTAGTAGTTGGTAAAGGTATTTGATAAAACAGATTTATTCTTTGAAGACCTTAAGGGGCTACAGTGTTTGCCTTGAAAAAATTTGTGAGGTCCACAGATTGGAAGAGATTGGAAAGCCTAATCTAACAAGGATTTCATCTGGCATATAATTAGTGATCTACTCTCTCCTCAACTACAGGCAAGACATTCTTTTAGATTAACATTTTTTATCTCTTTGTTAGCAGTGCTTGTTTTGGAGGCATAGTGAGAGAATGCATTTATGACTACCTGGATTTCAAAACTCTGCCTCATATTTTCCCTAAGTGCTCTTGAACTTGCTCTTATTCAGAACATCACCCAAGTTGTGCTTGTCAGAGCAAATCACATAAACACTACTGGTCTTCATCAGTCTTTGTGCAGGGAACTACCAAGAGAAAAGATCGTGAGGCAAAGCAGAAGGTACTGACGTTGATCCAGCAGCTGTTGCTGTCCCATTTTTGTATCTCCTTTTCTAAAGCTGGTGCCAGAAGCACTGCACAAGTTATCCTAAATGATACCAGCTGGAGTATTTCCAACAAAAAAAAAATCAACGTTTTGCAAAGTCCTGTTAGGATCTTAGTTGGGATTGAAAGATATCCATGAACTAAAACAAGTGCAGAGAAAGGCTGTGTATCTTAAGAACCTATAAAAGAGCTGGGCTTTAATAAAACAAACAGCACAAGAGACAATGACCCTACCTGGTCCACACTGGAAAAGGTTTAACACCTGGGATGACTTTTTTAACTTATAGGGAAATATTGACCTAAGAGAAAATGTGTATAAACTGGACATGAGCCTTGTGTAGATCAGAGAGTATATTAAGAGTTTGGTAACAGGAGCAGAAAGTTTTTGGAACTTCTCATGGGAGGAGCTATGCTGTGGCACTTCACTGGTTTCAGGTGGAGCTTCATCCCTTTATGAGAGGAAATTTTATCCTGTGGTTAGCTGCCAAAAGCAGTGATTGGACTTGACCTGAATGTCCCTTTGGAACCATTTTCTTTATATGTATCCTATATTGTTCCTCAGGATGGTGTGGCTATAATGGTTATCATTCTGCCCCTAATTAACCATATGAGTTTGATATTTATGGCTCAGAATTTAGAGAGAAGATTATTTGCTACAAGCCAGTTCATAATTAATTCCAGCCCTAGTGTAGTGTTCAATAGATTTGGGAATTATTATTTCCAGCATGTATAAACAATTTCATTAATAAATATGTTCTGTTCACTGGCTGCCAAGGCCACAAGGGCTGTAATTCTCCCATCAATAACATTGGCATAGGGTGTGCTGCCAGCCATGTGCTGGGCACATCATCCTGTGGTTCTCTGCACCACTGTGTTCAGAATCCAGTGCTAATGCTCCTCAGTGAGCACTGACAAAAGCCAGAGAGCAGAGGTTTTTATCTGAAATTATGTTATAAATCTCATTTTAGCTGATGTAGAGCTGGACTGTGCGCAGCCTGCATACATGCTGTTCCATATCCGTGTGTTTCTTGTCTGTTCTCAAACAGCTGTTCTCACCCTGTGCTCACTGGCCTGCCAGATGTTACAAATCCAGGGAAAATATGGAGTCACATTCTCCCTCTGTAGGACTTACTCATGACCAGCTTGAGACCTGCTGTTTGGTCTAACACTTAACCTGGATTTTCTAGTAACTCATCAACCATGATGACAAAACATGAGGTTAAGAACTCATTGTTGCCAGCAGGACTGATGCTGAAGATGTGATCTGATACCCTAATCTCAAGTGAAGTTGCCTGAAGACCACATCTAAAATAATTACTGGTGCATATATGAGCACTAGTGACAGTGAGGCTAGATTCTTTACTATGCACGGGGAGGAGACCCTTTGGATCATTCTTAGTTCATCTGACTCTCTCATAAAAGTCTAATTTACTTAATTAAATATAGCACTTAGCATTCTTCAGCATATGCATTCAATTTCCTTGATGTATCGTTAGAAAGGGACTACAAGAGATAATCACATTGAAAGTTTATCTTCTAAGTGTGCTTAACCCCTCCCTCAGCTTCTCAGTCACTGGAAAACTCCTAAGTACTTAACTGGTCTCCAGATTATCTACAGCAATGTGGAGAACTGCCAGTCTGGGAGACATTGAGGACAGTTGGTTCACGTGTTTGTAGTGATGTCCAATCTTAGTTATTCTGTGCTGCTGTTTAGTGTGAATTTGTGACTGCAGGAGTGATTAGAAGGCTTGAGAGCAGAATTATTTCACTGGCAGTCAGCATGACTCCAACTAAGAAGTAAGTTACAGGAATAATTAAAGATCTATTAATTTTGTGATAATCACTAGACTAGATTTGTTAAGAAAGTCTTTTTCATGGATGGGATGAGATCAATTGATACAGTGCTGTATAGCAACGTTAGAGTGACACAGAAAATCTGTTTTCTGAGACACAGTATCTGGCTTAAACTGATCTCACGGGGCACATTCTCCACACTTCGATATTTGTTGTATTAAAAACTCATTCCTTTGACAGGGAAACTGACTTGTCAAAGGATCTTGAGCATTTTTGTAGGAGCCCACATTAACCCCTTGAAACTGGGGCAGTCCTCGCAGGGTTGAGAGAAATAGCAGTGGTTGGGTCATTGCCATGTTCACATCCGTAATGGTGCGTTTTAATTAAACAAACGAGGCAGCACACTCGCTTCAGGAGCACAGGAAGCATCAGAGTTTCTCATGTGGAAAACAAGTTTCACTTGAAAGCCTTCAGGAAATATTGCTGGTAATATGGGCCAGGCCAGGCAATGTTGACAGACCTTCATATCAAAACCTCCCGGCCACGCATTGCAAACTCTCACAAGCACGATCACAACTCAAATTTTATCTGATATTTTCAGAGCCTCAACTTGGAGTCAGAATTTTATGAGAAAATTTTTTAAGACCATTTTAGAGGTTTTGGTCAAAGAAAAAAGTTTGAAAACACAATCCATTATATCTCAAAAGCAAGTAAGACTCCATTTTTAGGTATTTCTTTATTTAAATTCCATCATTGTTAAGGAAATCTTTTGACCTGTGGTACTGTGTAACACTTAGCATTTCCATGCATCCTTGGTTAAGAGGATGAAAATAAAAAATATTCCATGATGTCAGACCTGTGCAATCAAGAAATCCCAATACTCTCTTCTGAGTACTTGGGCAAATGTCTACAGTTAAGTAAGCACTGAGCAGAAACTCTTGAGAAGTCACTGAAGGAACCAGCCCTGGAATCAAAATCAGTGTGGAGAAATGCAAGCAGTACCATACCAGGCTGTGCTCTTTGGAGGGGCAGGCAGGTATCTCTGCCCCACACAGGACTGTGCCATGCAGAGGCACCAGTTCCCCTGCAACTTGTTTGGGTGTCTCAGACACACCAATCACTGCTTAAGGTCAGTGTGTCTGCAGCTTGCAAAGCCCTGGCTGCTGGATGAAGCAAGAGTGAATGTACATGCTGCTTACAATTCATTAACACTTGACAGCAACAAAAGGTTTTACAGAGCAAAGGCATCATTAACCCTACTTTAGCCCACAGTGAATCTGCATCTTTTTTACTCTCCACTGGTCCCTAGGCATCTTGCTTGATTTTCTCCCAGCTCCAAACTACAATAAACTCAGAACTCTTCATTCTTTGGGCTTTCGTGTGAGATGTGAAAGAGTCAGAATGAGTCTCCAGATCATACTGGTAGGGGGTGTTTTCCTACTGGAAAATACACCAGCTGAAACCAAAGTGGTATCATAGAAAGATTCAAAGTCTAAACTGAAATTGAGTTTCTTTCAAAATCTGCAATTTTCTGTGTATAGAAGCTTAAAAAATATACTGTTTTGGAAAGTGGTACATATCTCATCATTGAGGTCTATTGCTCAGTGTTGCTCAAAGTTCTTGAAGGACATTCTTTAAACTGTTGTATATTTCAGTTGATTTAACAAGACAAAAACAGGCTAATCATCTCTATAACTTCCTTTCTTTTTCTTAATAGTTTATTATTTTCCATTAAAAAGGAGAATCATGGTTTAACTTAAGCAAGATTCTCATCCAGCAATATGTGTATAGATTAGAGGAAGGAAATGCTCCCTATCCACAGAACAATAGATTACTTGTTTAAATTTCTTGTCTTAAAAAGATCCTGATTCGGCTTTGCTGAGCATAAAATGTTAAATTTACTGTTTATTTTTAGTGGATTGCTGCCAATTTTCTTCTCCCTGACTGTCTTTAGATTGTTTAAAACATTTAAAAAAATGTTCTCATCAAACATATATCTACTTACAAGAAATCTCTGTTGGTCTTTCCACAGAGACATAAAATCTTGTTGTTAGGACATGAACTTTGCTGTTATGGAATTTTCCTTTCATCATTACCTTTGTGTTTTTCCTGTCCTTTGTTTTTTCTTTAAGCCCACAAGTGTAGCAAATTATGTTGTGCTAACGTTGCTTATTAAATCTTCATAAAGTGAGCAAAAGGAATCCAATGAGAAAGCTTTAGATGTCTCTTCGGATGTAATAGGTAGTTTCATTCTGTTTAATTGGCAGTAATGTTGGAAAACTCTGACCTCATCCTTGCAAAAATTTTGTTACTTATATTTCCTGAAAAAATGGTGATAGGCCTGATCCAGCTCCACTGGTAGAAATGAGAAAGTAACTCTGTCATTGATATTACTTTAGACTTGCATCTTTGTAGCTTGAACAAAATTTGGCTTTTGGCACTATTTATCAACAGACAATACAAGGCTGGTGTAGACTCTATAGTTTCAAGTGTATTTTCATAAATAATAGATTAAGAAGTCAGGCATATGTGACAGATTTTTGGGACTGGGTCAGTGTAGTGTGTCTGGTGACACTTGGAATGTTTATTTGCCTTTTGTTGAAAGGGATATTCAATGTTATTTTTGCAAATCCCCTCCATACAGCAGAGCAGTCCCATGCTGGATCGAGTGCTCAGCATGAAATGTTGTTTTTCCTGCTGGAATCTTAGGTGAGCCAAGCAGGGCCTTTTCTCTCCTCTCAGGAGCAGCATCTCCACAGGGAATGGGGAACTGACCCTGAGCAACTACAGCAACATACAGAGCACTGGGCTCTGAGTTTTCTGCAGCTGTCCCAGGTCAAAAATTATTATGCAGTGCTGAAGAAGAAAGGAGCTTTTTACTGGAGGACATGTAAATGTTATGACAAAGATCTGGACTGATCTTTTGACCCTAAGGTGGTTTCTTAGAAGCTGCATCACTGCCTTTTTACCTTAAAACACTTTCTCTAACACCAGGGACTGAACTGACCTGACCTCTGCAGCCTCTAGATTTAGTTTTTCTTTTCTTATAATGAATTAATGAGTTGGAGGTTGAGGGAGAGGTGTGTTTTTTCATTATTACTGTTATGAAAGAGTCCTTTTTAATGGACAGTTCCCCAGCTTAGTGGGATGGAGATAAAGGAGCGTGGTTTTAAAGGGATCCTGCAAAAAAAATGTTTGCAGAAAAGAAGAGGTCTGAGACTGCAGTTGCCTGCACAGCTGTAGTCAGGAGTAAAGAATGCAAGGTTCTCACTTCAAATGCACTTAGTCTCTAACACAACACAGAACAAGCTAAAACATAAATGCACTATCTCTTAGTTGACTTGTGACATCTTATAATGAATGAATGTGCTGCAGATTGAAATGTCACATTGATGTGCTTCTGAATAAGAAATGAGATTCATCAGCTTTATTGAATATATTTCTATCTGTGTCTGAAGTACTGAACAATCCATTTTGCTTGGGAATACATTTGGAAGTGGAGGAGTTTGAAATGTGTGCTCTCTATGGATATTAATAAAATTCTATTTTACTTTTTTTCTCATAATTCCCAAAAATAGTAAGTGGAAGATAGGCTAGATTCTGGCTTTGAATTGGGAAAGATCTAGGAAATAAAAGTATAGGAAGTCAGCTGGCTATTTGAATGTAATATTTCGAAACTTTATATATAGATTAAAAAAAAAAAGAGGTTTAAGGAAATCGCATTGGTAATATTTATGGAATTTTTGGTCCATTTATGGATTAAAAGTACTTTATAAATGGCTAGATCTTTGGCCAGTGAAGCAATCCCTGATTATAGTTCCCTCTGCTGACATCTTTCTATATATGAAATTCCCATTGCTTATAGGAAAAGACTGTGGGATCAAGCTTATGATCAAGAACAAGCTCATGATCAATAACATGTTTTATAAATTACTTTTCCTGACCTATCATTCTGTTAATAGTGAATAAAGGTGATAACTTCAGCACTTCCATTGCTCAACAAGAGTTTATTTTAATGAGCATTGTAGGTGAGGTGATTCTGTCTGTGTTGCATACACATCTACCTCAGAAGAGGATTTTTATATTTTGCAGTCTCTTACTGTTTCCCTGCTTGCCTAACTCTATTTCCCCCTCTCTCTTGTGTGAATGTTCTAGATGTTCGACTGGATCAGCCACAACAAGGAGTTGTTCCTGCAGAGTCACACGGAGATCGGTGTGAGCTACCAGCACGCCCTGGACCTGCAGACACAGCACAACCACTTTGCCATGAATTCCATGGTGAGTCCAGGGCACGCTGGGAGCGGCACAGAGGGAGGGGAGGGCCAGCTCAGGAGGCCACCTCCAGTGCACAGGGCACCATGGACCTGTGAGAGGCCATGTGAGGAGGGTCCGGCTGTGGCAGCAGCAGAGTGATGCTCTGTCCACCCAGACACTGAGCTATGGTAACTTCCTTGGCTTAAGAGCAGCACAGTCCTGCAGAGCTTGTTTACATTTTGGAGAGCAATTACAATATTTTTAAAGTTTTGGGCATTTCTTTGACTGGGAACTTTTCCCTCCACACCCTGCTAAGGTACTTTTCAGAACCTTGAAAAGATGACACTAATCAAGCTGTCAGTTGTGGCCACAGTGGGATTTTGCCTTTTTCAGTTGTTAATAGGTCAAAACTTTTGAATGCAACTCAGTTTACCTTTCTTTTTTAAAAAAGAAAAATCCTCGTTATACAAGTGCTTTGCTCCTTTTTTTATTCTTTCAAGACATAAGGTATTTGTGGAAACTGCCCTGCTTTCAGCACAGAAATGAGGACAGGATGTATTGATGTTTTGATTATTGCACTGGGATAGAAAAATGCGTGTATACCCCCTGCTGCAACTGCACAGTGCAGAGATGAGCCTTGTCTGAACACCCTCTGTCAACTACAGCAAAGCCTGCCCTGAGTAAACCACTCCTGCAGCTGAACCTCCTCCTGCTGAGCAGGGTCAGGCTACAGCTGCACAGGGGCTGACACCTCAAAGGTGGCTGGAGTTGATGGTGCAAGTCCCTGGAGAGCCACACCTGCTCTGCTGCCCAGGGCAAGGTACTGGGGAGCAGCTGTGTGAAATGGGAAGAAGAGATCTCGGCTACTCAAGGAAGTGAAAGACCCCACACTGCTTTCAGAAGGTTACAGGCATTAACCCTGGGATTCTGGCCAAATTCCAGGTCAGGCAATTAACTTCTCTGACCTGAATTCCACAGGCCATTTCCACCTAGCTAGCTATTCCCCACTTAAAGCACTGTGCCTCACTAGGGCATTGCATAACAGTGGGAGATGAGAAATGTTTATAATGCCTATTAATGTGTTTATTGTGATTATATCTGAACAGAGCACTGAAAACCAGGCTCTAGGCACCTGATTGTTAAACTTGCCATCACAGTGCCATCTAGCAAAATCCAGGATAACACTGCCTCCATATAACTGCTGCTCTCAGAGTCCCAGCAAGTAAATGTGTCCTGGAGGTTAGTGCATTAAAACTCATTTGACTTATGAAAGATGCAAATTTGGCCATAGCTCTTCAGAAAATACCATTAGAAGAGGATTAGAGGAGGATTTTCCTTTACCCTTGTTGTGGTAATAATACCACAAAGTACAGTAATGCAAAATAATATTGTCTGGTATTATTTTCTTAAAGTAATTGTGAGTTAAGCTTGGAAAGAGATCATTGCTGTTAATAGAAAATTAACAAGTGGCAGGGATGGCCCACCTAATGGAAGAAAAACTATTTTCTTCCATTTTTAGTCCATCTCTCCCTAAGTGAACCTTTCAGAATGAGGAATGTGAGGAAGTGAGATGTTAGCAAAGTTCTTAGAGGGGGGAACCCCAAAATGTAACAAATGTGCCAAATGCTCCCTACAGGATTCTAACTGATACAGCTGCACATCATTTTTCATATGCTACTTTTCTTCTAGATATAGCTGAATTTTAGAACTGGAATCCCCTCTGATGATGGGGTCGTGTCTTCCCTTTGGTTTTGGATCAACATCAATTCATATAGAAAACAGGAACAGTTTATTCAATTTGAGTTTTCATTTGAAAAAATTCTTGTGATGTGCTCTTGTAGTAGGAACTTTTTGGAAAACATCTTCAACAGATTGCAGTTGTCAAACAGAGATTAGATATTGCATTGTGGTATCATTATTGGCAGTATGGCAAACTCAGGTTGAAAAGGACTATGGAAAATCCTCACAACCAAAAAGGCTTCTCTAGACTTTCCCTGTTGCTGAAAGGCCTCTGTTTGGGTTATGCATCTGCACAGTGGCCTTTTTAGAGGGATTTCAATGCCAGGGTTGCACAGGCTGGGAAATGAGGTGACTTTTGCAGCCTGAAGAGATTGGCTTGTGGAGCTAAACAGAGCTGCTGTCCTGCAGAGGGCTAGGCATCCTATTTTTGAAATAGCAGACATAGGGGTAATATCAAGCTGAAAAGAAATTTGGAAAAGAGTGGGGAAAGGATAATGCCATTAAGATACAGCTACTTGAACTAACCTGGAGCTGCTGTTCTTATGTGAGCATAGTGCTGCACTCACCAGTGATGTGCTGTTATTTTAGATGGAGCAAATCCTTTACCAGAAAGATCTGGAGTGAGTCCTGGTGTCCCCAAAAATCAGTATTGTGAGCATGAGGGTGTTGGCATGCAGGAGACATCAGCTTGCTGCATTGGAGTGTTGGGCTGCATACAAGTCACTCCATGTGTGGTAAAGCATGCAGGGAGAACCAGAGGAGATTGGAACTGAAGTGACCTTTTCCTCTCTTATTTTTATGGCAACATCTTATTTCAGTTGATCATGCTGCCATTTGATTTCAGTTGGAGACTACTGGAAAATGACCACTACATATTATTTGATAGTATTTATATTGCAGTGAGAGTCAGAGGTTTAGGCCACTCTTATAGCTCCTGAGCACTTTCAAAGCAAGAAATGGTTTTTGCCTTTTTTTGCTGTCTCTGCTCCTAGAATGTTAATATAAATAAATTTCTTTTGCACTTCAAAAATATTCTTGCATTAAATTACCCACTGATAAACATTTGTTAAGTTAAGAATTAGGATTAGGTAATATAGTGCAGAACATGTTAGAGAGGAAACTCTGGTGAGTTTAGTGTTATGTAGTTGCAGACAGGTACTCATTGGAGTTTATAATGCAGTATTTCTAAATCTCTTGTAATGCCCTTTGATGCAAAGAGAAAATGACAGGAATTCTTTCCATTTTCTTTACCAGAGAAAGGGGAGAATATTACCCTCAGATTTGTTTGCTGTCCCAGGTAGAGTATTGTGACCCACACAAGTCTGAAAATTTAAGATTCTGGAGAGCTTTAATAAGATAAAATAAACATATAATTCATATTAGATTTATATCTAATGAGTCTGCAAGCTCTCTCATGCTAATTACTCAGAGAAAAACAGATATTTAGCTACCATGCTTCAGGCTCAGGACATGGAGATTGGTTCAAGAATGACTTTTCAAACCCAGTTAGATGGTGCTTAAGTGTTTTGTTTGTTGGTTGAGATTTTTTAGTATATATCCTATATATATTTAATATAATTTTGTTTCTGAACCTTGAGAGTGAACTAGAACACACTATAAACTTTTTTTTAAATGGGAATTTGCTTTTTAGTTGTGATTTTGCTAGAAATTTGATTTATAATTTAGCTGGATCTTTTTACATGTAATACATCAGCAGCTGTTGGATTGAGAATAGGTCAGCTGTTCATCACTCAGAAGTCTGAGTAATGAAATAATCAAATCTCAAAGCACTGGTTTTGGTAGTTGGACTTGGGCTTTTTTATGGTATTGTGTTTTCTTTTGTTAATACATTAAAACCAATATTGAGTGAAGATCTGGAGGAAGACAAAGTAGCTAATGGTGACTGTTTGTTTATCAGGGAAAAAGCCTACAAACTTCAGTGGAAGTTGGCTCAGGTTGTGGATCTCCAGAGTGTTTTGTTTTGATTGTGTTTGTTGTTTGGGTTTTTTTTCTTTATCCTGTGCCTAGTGTCCTTTAAGCCTGGCATAACTAATAATAATTAAAATACAGTCTTCAGTTCCTCTAGCAAATGCACACTCCTAAGGTTTTACTGGGTCATGCTTTTTGTTGCAAGATCCTCTCTATAGGCATGCTGTGACCAAAGCCCTTTCTTGGAAAAATAATTTGCTACTCTGTTTGTTACAATAATAATTCTTCCTTCTAAATGATCAACGTGGGATGTGGGGGAATCATATATTTGAGGTAATAAACTGTGGTGGGGTATTTTTCTTTCAAATAAGGAGCATAGATTATTTATTTTTCTGTGATGCCAGGCAGTGCTTGTTTTCACTTCAGTTTCAAAATAAATTGTTACTCTTTATCACAGCTGTATAATGTTTATACTGAAGCAATAATACTTTTCACAAAGATGAATATTTAACTCAGACCATTTTCAAGCAATATCAATAATCTAATAAATTCATTGGAAAACAAAACCTCAGTGTTCCAGTATGGCACAAAGCATACTGGGTGTAGCTCTGCACATGGATGTGCATGCCATTTATTCTGGCTAAAGTTATTTGGTTTTCCCTTGCTTGGACTTTTTTATGCCTGGATCTGATAACTTCCTTAAATTATGAGTTCCTGTATTCTGTGAGGCCTGCACACAAAAATGGGAGTGTTCAGTGCTGATTCTGCTGCCTGTTCTGCTGGCAGGGAGTTTTACCTGTCTGACACCACACAGAGATCCATGTTGTCCTAAATCACAATATACCTCAAACACATTACAATTATCATGTAGAGGCTAATAGTGTCTGTTGAAAATCCCCAACATCTGTCTTCAATGAATGGTATTTTTTCTGTATGTAGGCTTAGCTAAAATGCCATCCAATATTACACAAGCTACATGTAATTGGTCTTGTTATAGAAACTTAAAGGTCTTAAAGATATCTCATGAGGGGTTTTTTGTCACTGAAGCATTCTGCTTTGGATTTATGAGTTAGGCTCATTTCACATATGGTTTCTAAAGTCACAGTAGCACAGTGCAAACTGTTTTTTTTTTATTTTATTTTATTTTAAAGAAGAACCCTTCAGCAATCAAATTTCACTTTCAATTAGTCTGCAGAGCCCTTCTCTTGCAGCCCACCTTTGCTGCTTGCCATCACAATATCTCACCTAGTCCTCTAGGAAATGAGATGAACACAGCCAAATTCCTTGCAGATTTAATGCCTTCCACTACTCATTTTTCTTTTGTGAATGTCAGGCATCCTTTTTATAAGTGTATCATAAGAAAGCATTGTCCTAGCCAGGCTTGGAGGGTTTAATTAAGAGGGGAGGTCTCCCAGCATGCCCAGGAGATGATCAGGGATGAATTACTGCATTTCCCTGAGGGAGAGCATTCCACCTTTGGATCTCCACTGCTGTCAGTGCTCATTGCTCTTCTCTGAGCACTCTGGCCAGTGCTTGCTGTGCTGGAGGGAGCAGCTGTGTCACACTCTGGGGACCAGAATCAAGGCCCTGGCTGGGCCACAGACATGGACTGAGAGTTGGTGACAGAGAGGGGAATGTGAACTTGCAAGGCACTGCTCAAGGTTTTTGTAAACTGTAAAAGAAACTCCTCCCTATGATCATGTTGATGTACATGTGGGGAAATACTTCTTTTGTTTGCCAGCCCAGTGATTTTCAGAAGGCAAAAATCCCCTCTTTTGGACTAAAGTTTCAAAGTTGAAGTAAAGCAAATAAAGAATTAACTCTAACATGAGGAGTGCTTTTGAAAAGTCTGCACATACATGTGAAATAGAGGTTTTTTCAATGCTGAAAGGTATATATTAGCCAAAATTTCAGTGTATTCTAGTGTCATGACTATAGAATGTCAACTGAAGGGCTTTTACTTCTAGACATTAATGTATTGTTTCCTCGTTGTTTGACCTGTTGTGCTCTTACATAGCCATAAATGAGTGATCCCTTGCAGTCCTCTTTGGGGACACCTCTTGGGTTTGAGAAAAAGATGAGGGTAGGTTAAATTTAAAGTGAGACTCTCCATGCACCTGTTATAGTGGATTTTCCAAGCCTAAAGGAAAAACAAAGCCACAGACATTAGTTGCTCTATTGAATTTATTTCATATTAAGATTGAAAGATCTATATAATAATGACATAGAAAAAATCTCAACTCACTCATTTTATAGAAGTGAACAAACCAGAGGGAAAAGAATATTTAACTTTGTGAAATGTCAACAGATGAATTTTGTCAGCATAGATTTTCCAGTTTACTCAGAACATTACACATTGGCAGATAAAGATGAAAGAAAAAAAACCTGGCTTACAATGTTGTTCTTCTTCAAGGTGGAAAATAAATGTCTTACTTTTTGTGGATTGTGGTCAGTTAAATGTTGGGTTTTTTCCTGAAAGTAAATTATGGATTGCCTTGATGCCATAGTGCATTTTACTTTAATGTGCAACATAAATACAGAAAAGAACATCACAGGTGATATTGCACTCGAGTGTGTTTGTTGCTCAAAATCAATCAGGAGAAGCTCAGGATTCTCTGTTTTCTGAGCCTTTTCCACTTAGTGCACAAAGAATGGAGGTGTGAGAGGTGATTCCCAAACTGCTCCTTGCTTCCTGCTGAAAAAGCTATGGAGTTAGTGGGTTGGCACCCTTCAATGAAAAATTCTCATATAGGAAAGAGAAATTTCATCCTCATCCCTGTATAAAAATACAACAGGCATAAAAATATATAAATCTCTCTGACTTAAAAACCAGACTCAGAACATCTGCTGCAGTTCAACTAAACTTGTCCTCAGCCTCCTGCTGGTTAACACATCTATGCACTGTAGCCATCAGGAACCATGGAATTCACAGGTGTTTCCTCCATGCCCACTGCATCACAGTGGCCAAGATAATTCAGCATGGGAAAAAAGAAATTAACAAAATCTGGATGAAAACAACAATTTTCTACACAAAATCGAAACTTCTTCGGGAACTTTTCCTTCAAACACAGCAAAGTTCTGTGATTTTGGCACAACTCATCTAAGTTTTAGGAACTGTAGTGATGCTACACCACTTTCCACCAAAAGATTGACCTGAAATCTTGTGAAATTGTCTTGGCTGAGGTTTACTCATGAAGGATTTCTGGGAAAAAGACTTAAATATTTAGTCTGATTTCCACTTTCTAACCTAGAGGGACACAAAGAAATGTTTGACTATGGCTGGAGGTCAAAATTTCAAATCACAGTGCTTTTTTTTTAGTATACTTTAAGCTCTGGAACAATTTTGATTGGTTTCTCTAATTGTACTGGAAAAAAATATATTTCTTTAAAATTAACCTAACGATTTTAAGCCAAATCAAATTTTTAAGAAAAGGCTTTGTGATAAGGGGAAAAACCAAGAGTGAAGGCTGGGTATTGCTTTAGATCTATGTTATTTATGTGACAGTTGTCACAGTAGTCGTGGTTCTGCCAGGGAGAATTGAGTGGCTCAAAGGGCTGGGGCCCAATCTTTTTCCCCTTTAGCACCTACAGTTATGATGAATGTACTTCATGGTTATCCCACACACTTTGCAGACATACTTTGCCCTGCTTTACAACTTAGTTTGGACCTGTGCCTCCCTTGGCAGTGCTCTGTTGCATTTCATGTTTGGATTGGCAGATACCTTTCCACGTTTTGCTCCCACTCACTCTGATGAGATCCTGCTCCAACAAACACTTCCATCTCTGATTTATTATTTGCCCATGAGTAATGCTGCTAAAATCATCAGGGCTGTGTCTGTCCTAGTGCATGAGGGTCTTGCAGATTCTACTCTCAGAAAGTCCTAAAGCCCTTTGGAAATAGTTTAGAGAGACAAGAAAGCTGGAGTAAGCCACCATTAGCAAAACATCTCAAATTTTGAGATGTTCCTTTCCTCCAGTGAGGAGGAAAGAGAAAGGAAAAGTGCTTACATCAAATGACTTTCCAGAAATCTGCAGGACAGCTGTCATTTGTCTTTTGATGGCGCATCGTTGTAAGACCCTGTCATGATGTCTATTTATTTTCAGGATTACATTCCTGTGCAGAATGAGGGTATTGTAATGCAATTACACTGCTGTCCATGGTTCAGTTTGAGAAAAAAACTATTCTTCCACTTCTTCAAGGCTGAATAAAAACAATAATGGAAAATTCTTATGAAAGAACAGAAAATATTACCCTTTTAGAGGCTTTTGAATCCTCCTAAATGCAGAATGGAGTTGAATAATATCTCTGCTGGAGAACAGCTTAAAATAGCCTGCAGAAAAGATAACATTTTAACTGAAGGCTATAATGTAATAGACATTTCTATGGAAACACTTATATTTCTATAGAATATCCTTATGAGCTCTTTTGAATTCTGTAAGGCTTTTCCATTTGTTGACACTACATGTCTATAAAGGATTATCAGAGAGTTCTCAAAGGGCATAAAGCAAACCTTTTACTTATGACTATGTGGATATAGCATCCCCAAATATGAATTAATGCAACAGAAATATCAGGAATAATATTGAAGCAGTGAGTACAGCCTAACAGGTGAGTGAATAGCTAAAGTATAGCGAATTAGTTTTACATAAATAAATTCAAGGAGAGAGGGGGAGATAACAGTGTTAAATAATGGCATAGATATACAGAAAGAATCCAGGGGGATGTGTTTTAGACTGCAAGGTAGTATGGCTGCTATTCATGCATATTTAAGCAGGTGGTTGATTGCTCTCACTGAACTGCTTGGCTTTACTCCAACTGATGGTGTTTGGAATGTGTAATGAAGGCAGAGGGTGGTCACAGTTCCTCCTTCTCTTTATTTATGTGTGCTTTTTAATTTTCAGAACGCCTATGTCAACATCAATCGAATCATGTCCGTGGCGTCGAGGCTCTCCGAGGCAGGCCACTATGCTTCCCAGCAAATTAAACAAATATCCAGCCAGCTGGATCAAGAGTGGAAGAGTTTTGCTGCAGCCCTGGATGAGCGCAGCACCATCTTAGCCATGTCTGCTGTCTTTCACCAGAAAGCTGAACAGGTGAGTTGCTTTTGGGAGAGGCAAAATGGTCCGGTGCTACCTGGATAAAGATGATGCTGTAGTTATTACTTGATGGCTTTTGGCTTATGTGCAGTGGGGCTGAGAGCTTTGTTCCTGGGGGCTCAGTGTCTCAAAACCCAGCAGGAACACTTCCGCCCCAACAACAGCCCATGTCCCCTGGTGGGTAGGAAATCATGTTTTCACCAGTAATGAGAAACAATCTGATCACAGCTGAAGTGCACTAGTGCAGTAACAAGCTGTTTTATTTCTAATACTTCATTAGTGCTGTGGATAAATTCTGGATTATTATGGTCAGGAAAACAGTACGTGCACTCATATGTGTATGTGCTATGTATACATGACATAGACCCAGGCCAACAGGCAGTTTCTAGGAGCCAAAGGATATCATTGCTAATGAAAATTACGGATTTCATTCCAACACTTACAGTGCTCTCCATAGCCCCAGACTTCGTTAGACCTCACCAAGTAGAGATTTCAGAGACCACTGTGAACGTCAAAGAAAATTTTCCATATCCCTGAACTCTATTTGGTGTCTTTAACAATTACTAGAATGGCTCCATAATTCACAGCTAGAAAAGATTTAAAATGTCACTGAATAAACCTCGTACTTTTTTTTTGCATCTAAACCAGGTCCACCTAATGATGATGGTTCAACATCGATTATATGTTGACTGCATTCATTTTCCAGTGACAAACACTGTTTGGGGCTTTCTTCAGTGTTGTTGTGTGCTTGTTTTTTCCAAGCTGTTAATACCAAAGTTACTAAGTGGGCGTGCTTCATGTTTATAAAATAAGCCATACTTGAAGCATCTGAAGAAGAAATTGTAAGAGCTAAGCCAGAAACTGTCTCTTAAGCCAGAATATATGTGTAGAAGAGGTTACCTTAAAGAGTAAAGATTTTCCTCATCGGTGTTTCTGACTGTAGAATTACAATGGATTTTTCTTCATTCCATGTTTCCTATTGACAACAGGCAATAGCATAGAGCAATTACTCACCCTACTGGGCACTTACTCATGTAAGCACACTCAGTGCCTCTGATGGGACTGATAATTTAAGATGCCCAGTACAAGAACTTTGATCTCCTTACAATGGGCACTGTAGTTACTAGGTGTAGTCTTCATGTTAATAATTGGTCAATCATCCTGTATTTATAAAGGAAAATCAAAAATAGAATATATATGCAGTCTACAGTCACAATGAAATTGTTAGAGTTTATTAATGAATTAGATAGTTCTTGTTTGCTTGGTTCAGGTTTGGGGGAGTTTTTACCACCTTTTTTTAGATGAGCAATCCCCTGTTTTTCTTGAAGTGTCAGCCTTGTTTGCTGTTCCTGAGGAGCTGCTGAGGTATTGTGCAGCATGAAAGGCAATAAACCAGAAAACTACACTGACCTGCCTGACACCTCTTCCCAACAAACTGAAATTTGTGCTGTCTGACAGAAACCAATCTCTCATTCCTAACAGACAGGAGAATTTGCTAATTGTGACAGCAGTTGCTCCTCACTTGCAAAAAGAGAAAATTCAGTGGAAGATAAATGCTGGTGTGAAACTTGTGAACTCAGCTACAAAAAAGAAATGTGAGAGCCAGGACTAAAATTTCATCCCTGCCTTAGTAACTCTGGCAGGATAAACCAATGTCTTGAGCTATTAATTTGGTCATTTTACCTCTGTATAGTATAAATAGTGAGGTGTTTGAGATTTGGTCTGTAACTAAGTCTGTTGTCTATCAAACATTCATTCCAAATGTGACTCTTAATTATTTGGCATCAGCCAGGATTTTTTTTTAACTCAAATCAGGGCTTCATTATTTTACAATAAATAGGGCTTACTATGCAATAGGGCTTTATTGTGAAGCAAAGATATAGATAAGCCCACTATTTCCTCTGTGGCAGATCAAATCTGTTTTGGCTCCCTTTGTTCTCTCAGTAAGGGCAATCTTGCTGCAGATGCAGCCATTTCTCCCACAGTGTATCCCTACTTCCCTCACAGGGATCTCTGGTGCAGATTGTCATTCCTTCTCCAGTGCAATAAGCTGCTGTACTGTCTTTGTTCATTCCTTCCTATTGATTGAAGGTCTCTGTGATGCCAACAGGAAGCCAGTCTACTAGGACCATAATCTTTCAGCCTCTGGCACACCCCAGGCTGCAGGAGTTGTTGGCTGGGGACAGAGATTTATGAAATATCTATAATATGCAAGCTGAGCAGGAAAAAACTTGGTTTTTTCAAGGTCTCTTCCTAAAGACCCCACACAGAAAACTGCACAGAATACAATTTGTCTGGCTTGGAAGGATGAAAGGCTGAGTCAACCCTGCTGGGAATTGAACCTCACATCTGTCTTCATGTGCCTCAGAATCCAGTGCTTTCCTGGCTTTTATTGCAGATACATGTGGCATGTATGAACGGGACTCTGCTGAATGGATTCCTGGATGCTTTATTTATTTCTTTTCCTTTTTTTTTTTAGTGTGTGCTCATAGTTATCTTGCTTAAATTTTTAAGCACAGCTGGTACATACTAAACCATTGTTAGGAAAACAGCAAAGGAAAGGAAAAAATGGAAGAAAAGAAAGAAAACAAGGCAAACCTTGCCAGGTACTTAGCCTCCAGCTAGGCACCCTTCAAAACAAATGTTTGATCAAAAGCCAGTAGACTAAGCTCAAAACAACCACTTTGTCCAGGTCAAGGTATCACTCAGCAGATTCAGTGGAGATGTTTCCCAAATGTCTTATTATTCCACCTGCTACAAATCTCTCGATTCTTTGGGGTTTTTTTCCCTTGTTTTCTCTTTTTTTTTCTTTTTTCTTTTTAAATTTATTTCTCCTCCCTTTCCAATGCTCACATGGAGATATTCTAGAGCAAAAGAGAATCTGCTCTTTTACCTTTATGTATGTCTGAAGCTATTCAAGGTGTCAGGAGGATGTAAGACGTGTCTTATCTCACTGAGATTTCAAGAGAACTTGCTGATTTACTCCAGATGAGATTCCAGCTCACCAACCACCAGGTGGGGGAAACACCCACACCAGGTGTCCTCCCCGTTTTGGATTAATCCCTGAAGTGCTAAAGTGTTTGTAAAATATTCACTCCACAGATCCTGGCAGAATGAACAAATTCATGTTTTGAATCAGCCAGGAGATCTCAACCAATTAATTCTGGGTCAGAAGTGCATGAGCAGAATTCCTGTTTAAGGTAGTAGGTGTTAAGTGCTCACACTAGACATTTATGCTGATTCTCAGGAAAGTGACCCCTGACCATTTGTTTCATATTATCTTACTCCCCAGTCAGGAAGATTACTATTCTCATCTCTCAGCTCTGCCTGGATCTCTCTAAGCACATCTTCCATACCCCTGTATGAGGCAGGGAAATGAAAAAGAGAAGAAAAGAGAGAGGATAGGAAAAGCCAGTTAATATCTGTAAGATGCAGGGCTAAGTCCAAGGTAGGGAAATTCCAGAAGCAGCACCAGGAAATATACAAGTAGCTTCATACAAAAAAATTGGAAAATTCAGGATAGCAAGAGTCACTGAGGAAAGTGGCTTCATGGCTTTCTTCCCATCTTTCCCCACAGCCATTCCAGAACATGAAAGCACACTAGAATTTTGTTTTAAATTTTCTGAGTCCTGGAGAACCACTCTGGTTTTCCTGCAGCTTCCAAAAAGAGGCAAACAGTAAGCAAGGACTCTGCAAAAAATATGGGGAAATGCAGAGTACAAAATGTCTGAGCCGTGTTTTGGAGCAACCACGTGGTACAGCAGAACAATCCCTGAGGAAAATTAGCAAGAAATCTGACAATCCTTTATTACCTGTTAGAATTTGCACACAGAATTTGCAACTCAGGTTGTGAGTTAGGAGTAAGTGTAGGTCATCATTTTAAAGGTAGTTTTGGATTGGATCAGAGACACAAAGGTAACATAGGGACTTCTTTATTTTTTGGGAGACATTCTTTCTAATCTTTCCTAAAGCCTTGAAAAGCATAGACAATTATTGTAGCCTGTCATTTCAAGTCACATTTAAGCAGTTTTTATGCTCCCAATAGGAGATATCCTAGTCAATAAACTAATTACAAATTTAAGCATTGCATTTAAATGGTATTGAGTTCTAGCAGACAGTAATGACTCCTGTTCCAAACTAACAGGTAGTAATTTACAATTTTAAATGCAAGTTTTTGCAACTCAGTCAAATGGTGATTTTGTGATAAGATTTTGCTTCTAGCATGAAGGGTTACATTTCAATAATTTTTTTTGTCTGCCACAGTGTGTGACAAATAATAAAAATTAACAAAGCTGCTCTTTTCAAAATATTCAAACCAATAGCACTATGGCCTGAACTAACACCTTGCAACAATCCTTAAAAAAAAATCCTATTTGCTCTTCCTGCATGACTCTGCACACACAGCCCAGACCACTCTGCACTGCTTCAGAATATCAAACACTGACAGGCTGCATCTCTCAAAACTTTTTCAAGCAGATGATGTCTTGCTAGTGGCAGAAGCAAAATTAACAAAGTAATTGTCACATTGTCTATGTACAAAAGAGAGATGCAAGACACCAAGGTGGACATGTGGTTCTGTGCACTGGGTCTTCTTGAGACATCTCCCACCTACTGTGCAAATCACAGTCTGGGGATGTGACAATGGATGAGTAACAGGACTATAAGAGCTTTTACTAAAATTGGTAGAATTCAGCAGTTTTGATAAGAGCAATAACAGTGTGATTCCAGCTGCAGGAGCTCTCATCTGTAAGGTGTAAAGGTCTTTTGTTCACTGTTTTGACCAAAAGGTTCATGGAACAGCCCTGAAAAGGATTGATCTCAGTTCTGTGCTCTTAAACTGCTTAGGAAATTACGTGAATTCCATTACTTTGGCACAAAATATGATGACTTCAGCTGTATGCAGGGGTGTTTGGGGATTTCATCTGAACAGAATCAACAGATCATAAGTCAAACCAGTGCAAGAGAGCCTGCCATCCTTGCCTCTAGCTTTCTAGAAAGCACAGTCCTCAGTGGTAGATTTGTACTTTGTAGACATGAACACTTAGGAATTCATCTTTGTCACCACATCTTTGTGCACTGAAGTGTTTACAATGCAAACACTTTATAGCCTTGATTACACAGCAGCATGGTGAATAGCTTTACACTACCAATAAAAAAGGATGCTGATGCCAGAGACAGAGCTGAATTGGAATTCTTTGCTTTGAATCTCACAGCCCTTCATGCTGTGAGTGAGTGCTTTACTAACAAGCCACAGGTGAACACTTCAGGAGGTGACAAAGCTGTGATCCTGGGGTGGTTTTGTGGCATTATACATTTGTCCTACAGGGCACTGCATCTGTTATATAATTAGCTGTTCTTTTTTATAAATAGCCCAAGGTATGGCAGGCTGATTTAACAGAAAGATGGAGGAAGAGAAAGCATTAATGAGAAGTAATGAGGTGGCATTAGGCAGCTCGTATGGACAAAATATGAACATGTGAGCTGTGTCATTGAACTAAGCCCTGCTTAAAAGAAAAACAGGGTGGGAGTCTTAGAGACTAAATTCTTTTCTTTTACAGAACAGGCAGCACCCAGGAGAGCTTCCTAGGTTTGTTCTGCCAAAGTGCATCAGCACTACTCTGGAGACCTTTAAGAGTGGAAAAATATTTTTTTCCACCTCTTTGCACCCCGAAGTGTTCAGTTTCTGGCTGGCTGTTAAGGCGTCCAACCAAGGTGCTAAACCATATCAATTGCAATGGCAATGCGTTTTTTTTTCCTCCCTCTTCATGGACATCTGCCCACCAGGAACTGGACTGAGACCAGCAGCTCATTTTGTGCTGGCTGCTTAGCAGTCATCAGATGGAAATGGTATCTGATCACTGCTGACCTGGGCCAGAAGCACATGTGTGACCCAGGGGCTTAAAGCCTTGGCATCCTAATAGCAATCCCACTGAGCTGGACCTGGGCTGAGAGCTCCTTGCATGCAGGCAGTCTGCCTTTCACTGAAATGAATGTCAGCAGTGATTTAAAATGGGAGTTTTCTGTTGCTCATATGAGTAGATTTAAGAACAGGTAAGTGGCTGAGGGACGACAAACAGATGAGATAATGCCAAATGCAGCTGGAGCTGTCACTGTGTCCTTTTGTGCTTCATACTGATGTTTTTTTTCTAGACATGTTGCAGCCTCCCTTTTTGGAATGCAGTGTTGTAACCTCCCTGATGGTGTGCAAAGGCTTTGAAAATGGGTATTTGATGAACCTGCTTAAATAAGCATTTATTTTTCATCCAGAAGAAACAGAAAACATTCCTTTGGATGCAGGTGTCCCTTGGGTACTGAGGAGGTGACAGGAATGTGCCTTTCCAAGGTGCCCAAAAGGACTCCTTTAAAACTGCTAGGTTCTTCTCAGTCATTGCTGCAGTCATATGTGGCACTCTACAAAGCTTTCTAATGTTGATGAGAGGTTGTTTTGTGTCACTGTTGCTCATTGTTCCTGGAATTGTTTCAGTTCCTTTCAGGTGTGGATGCCTGGTGCAAAATGTGCAGTGATGGAGGCCTCCCCTCAGAAATGCAAGACCTGGAACTGGCCATCCACCATCACCAGACCCTCTATGAGCAAGTAACACAGGCCTACACGGAGGTATGTGCTTCCCAGAGGAAACGGCAGTGTCTGTCTGCTAAGTGATAACAGGCGCATGACAGCAGTTAGGAGCTTAACTTGTCTAAATGAGGTAGGTTCTCCTTTCCATTTCTGCACCTTTTTCAAAGATGGAGTCAGACCTAATCCCAGGCTCTGGTACATGACTTCCCAGCAATTTGCTTGTAAGGGAAGAACCAAAGGACAAATCTGAAATCATACAGAAATGAAATCTAGAGCCAATGTTGACAGCCCAAAGAAGAGCCATTTCACTGTCCCTGCTGAACTGGGAATCCCTTTTTGCCACCAGCACCTTTACTCCTTTTGCTTTCCTTCTGTGGATGAGTCCTGGCTCTAGCACAGGTATGCTAATGGCTCAAAGGATGCCAAAGGCTTTTTCCTTTAATGTGCAAGTCAAAGAGATGCAAGGTCCTAATTGCAGCAAATGCTCAAAAGACTTTGCTTTAGATAGAGTCTAGAATCATTTAGGCTGGAAAAGACCTTAAAATCCTGAGTCCAACTGCTGAGGCAAAACTGTCATCTACCACTAAATCCTGTCCCTAAACACCATGTCAGATGTATTTAAAGTATTTGTATATATTGTTGTAAAATATCTCCGACCTAAATAGGGTGTGTGCTTTTTCTCTTTAAAAGGGAATGCCAAGAATGCTGAGACAAATTCTCTGGAATTTTGCCAAAAAAACCCACGTGAAGTTCTTTATTTGCTTTTTTTCCCCATTCAGACCACAGCATGAAGTAAAAGCTGCTGACAAAAGTCCAGTTTTCCCTGGACTGAGCTGCATTGGAGTGTGTCTCTGGCTCTGAAGGGATTTTGCTCCTTGCAGGGTTTTCCAAGCTGTACTGGAGGACTGTAGTAGTGCTTGCTTTTACTTAGTAAAGACTCCAGGACAGAATATATATATATGTGTGTGTGTGTATATATATATATATATATGTATCTCCTACACACTCATCCCTTGCTCTGGTCATCATGGCCTTGAAAGAATATACAGTATGAAATAGAAGAGAAGCTGATTTACTATTTAATCTTGGTGGCAGGCACTCATTCATTCACAGTGAAGTTGTGCAAGTACCTTGATGATGACTGTAAAGAATATTAGATAGAAACCTCTTCTTCCCCAAACACCTGCAAGAGTTTGGGTGTTAAAATAAGAATGAGCAAGTCTAGGTTGCAATCACAAAGGGTGTTTCCTTGTTCAGTCCTCAGGCTTCTCAGAAACAGTGCATTGTGTGCCAAACACAGAAGAGTCCTGGTGACCTCTAGTTGCAGCTGTGAATTTCATACAAGTGCCTAGTCAGGTGAAAGTAAGCTTTTTAGTTTGCATTTAAAATATTTCTAAAAATTAAGACATGTTTGGATTAAATAAAAAATAACAATATTTGAAACTGGCATTTGTTTTGTCAGCCTCGATTTCATTTAAAACTCATTACCAAAAGTAACCATTAACATCCATATTGCTTTTGCTGATGCTCCCTCAGAAAGATATAACTTGTCAGAAACACAGCTGTTTAAATTATCTCTATACTGTTTTCCTAAAAGCTACATTTTGAAATAGTATGTAGAACTGCCAGAAAAGTTACAGTCTGTTATTTTGGAAATGTTCATCCCTTTTCCCACAGCTGTGTGGTGAGATAGAAAGTCTTAGGAGTCCTGCCTCCTATCCACAAGCCAATCTATCTAATGGTTGTAGTGAGAACTTTTTGCCTTACTTCCTTTATTAAGCCTGAGTGAATTGGTGGAGGTGGGGATCACAGAGCTGGTGTGCACCTCAGAGCTAAGAAATCTTCTCCTGCACTAAACCAAGCTGTTGGCAGAACAGGCCTTCTTCCTTCTGAGCATTGAGGAGTGCTCTTGCTTCTCCTTGGGGTAGAGCAGTGCTGGAGGGAGGAGATACACACAGGTGTATTCCTTTGGCACATCTCTTGCAAAGAGATTTCCTCTCCACGTCTCTAGCCAGGGTGCATTTGTGTCGCTCCACCAGTGCACAAGAGGGCATGAACAGCAGGAGACAAAACAGGGACATCCCTGCTGGGGACTGCACTGATGTGCTGAAGATAAGGTTGGGAGGGAGGGAAAGGTTTTCTCCAGTCAGGCTCGAGCCTGGCTGATGGTAAGAACCCTGTTCCTGGTGGCTTAACTGCACTTTACTGTCTTTTCCTAGAGGAATTGTGTATTTGCTCTAAGCCCCATGTTTTTCCTAGTGCAAACTGTAGCTGTTTCACAGATAGCACCATTAGTCTTGTCACTTCCAAGGGTCTGGAGGTCTTTCTGGCCCACTAGAGAGGATATCTGTGGATTTTCACTTATTCCCTATGTCTGTATGGAGCACATCTATCTTTTGGTTTACCCAAGGCCACATAACTTCTTTCAGAAGCCTTTGCATTCTGCCCATCCTTTTCCTACAACAAAGCCAGGAATATCTCCAGGTGATTAGGAGTGTATGTGTGTTTTGTGTCAGGTGGTGAACTAATTTTCCCAGAGTCCAGCAGCAGTTGGGTACTTCTCAAAATAAGTGAGAAAGGATCAACTTTGCTTTGACAAATACAACACTGGCACTTACACCTTCCTGGGACTGCAAGTCACATGTGGCCATTCAGCTTAAGACTTTTGCAATACCTAAAAATATGTTGTAAATAAGATGTAAGTGAAGTGATATGACTAACCTAGGTTGTTTTGCTTGTCTCCTTGCACAGTCCTTGAAAAATTCAAAAAGATTCACATGAAAAGAGTTTTGTTCATTTATTTTTGCAGTCATGAGGAGAAGATGGAAATGACTGAAAGAGCACAGTAGGTGGCTTCTCCAGTTGTGAGGCTGTTCCTTTCTGAAATCTGCTCATTGGGGCCTCTGAGAGCACAAACCTTCTGAGCTATTGATTTGGAATGCAATACTATTCACAATTTTGGAAAACAAACTTTTTCAGCTGAAGAATTTCAGAGCTGCAGATGATATGAAACCCTGGAATATCAGTGTCATTGATCCTTGTGAATACTGAGTATCACTGATTACCTGATGGTCACCATGCTCCGTTTCATTTACTTAGTCCAGTGTGATGGGACAGGGATGTAAATTGAAGAGCAGAAAAACACTTCTAATAGCCTCTGACTTGTATTAATGATTAATAACAGGACAACACAAGGACTTCAAATCTGGTGTTTTATCTCTGTCTGTGCAGAGAATAACTAGGAGGTTATCCCCATTAGGGAAAAACCATAACTTGTAATTTCTGAGGCTTTTTAGACAGACAACAGAAACAAATTGCCATGCAACAGATAAGAACCTACATCCCATAGAAGAGAAAGGAGGAAGAGATAATGCAGAAGTGTAGCTATTAATAGGTCTGTATTATAGCACAAACTTTGTAAGAAAGTTGTCCTGAGTAAACATGTCTGTTATATTTTCTGTGCAGTCACATCTCTTACTAGTAAACTTCTGAACCTTTATTTTAATCCCAGTTCTGCTGTGATTGCTAGTAGAGTAAATCAGCAGGACTCTCTTGAAACCACTGGAACACCACCCAGAGACTGATTCAGACCAGCTCTAAGCCCAAAGCCCAGTAACAGAAACATGGTGAATGTACACAGTGAATTCAGCCAATGCAAAAGTGAGTTTCTGGTCTAATAAGCTGCACCCACATGTGCTCATAGCCTTGGTTTCCTGTTCCCAGAGATTAAGTAGTTGCTGCTTGTCTTCCCACAGATAAAATAGGATGTAGTATGCCTTATCTCCTTCCTCTGGAAGCTGCATCTTCCTGACTAGCAGCTAATGCCATCTCCATAATCTTGCCAAGGTAACACCTGTGCCTCAGTGTTTCCTCCTGAAATCCTCTGTCATATCACCACTATCCACTGCTGTTGTTCCCTCTGTGACCCCAGAAGGCTCCAGCATGTGCAAATTATTCCAGCTGATATTCAGCAGCAACTGAAATTGAGTATGGGAAGCCACTCCCTATGTACTCTCCAGTTATTTCCTGATCTAATTCCAAATTGCCTTGAATACTTAAAAAAAAAATCTAAGAATTTCCCTGAGGCCACCAAATAGTCATAAATATGATGAGATTTGACTGCAATTTTTGCATACATCTCAAAGGGTTTCTTGGTTTCTCTGAAAATGCACCAGGTACACAGTGCTACTGCAGACCAGGACGTGGCGTGGCTTGCCAAAAGATACCGGTTTGGGCATTAAAGGACATTTGCTACATAAGCAACTTAAAATACAGGAATAAATGAGACATGGAAGTCCTGGAGATGTGTTTTAACTCTGACTGATAATGTTCAAAATTTGAACAGAATGAAAAACATTCATTACCCTATTCTCTGGTGAGATCGGTGATTGTGATTGCACACAAATACATTTTTCAGGAAATCTTGTCATTTTCACTGCTGTTTGTTTCAGAGGGAAAAGAGAAAAGTGGGCTGGGAAGAGAGAGGAATTCCAATAGTGTCCTCATTTACCATTTCTCTTGAACAAAATATTATAATTTTGTAGTCTGGAACTGAAAAATTATTTCAAAAAGCCATTTTTCAATAATCAGTGCATGCACACATTTTTTAGTAGAAATCTGCTTTTTATGCTTACATCTGTCATTTTGCCCCTGCAGTATGAAAACGGTCCAGGAATGTTCCAGAAAAAAAATCTGGCATTAAAAAAACCAGGCGTTCTGATTTTTTTAATGCCCAAATGCCTTTGCATCTGCAAATATCTTTTAATATGCTTGAAAAAGGTTACCTGTGTGCAGAGGGCTTTACATTTACCAGCAAACTTTGTAGTCTGTTGAAAATGGAGACCATAGGTCCCTCTGAGCTGTTCCAGGGAAGAAAAGAATCAGTCATATACTAATTTATTTTTCACTGCCACTGAATGAAATACAGAATGGAATGTCACACTTCTCAACATATAGACATAGTTAGTAATCCTACAAAGAAAGGACTCTCCCTTATTATACAGAATATGAATGACTCTGCCATCTGTGATTCTCTTTAAATGCCACCTCCTCACAAAAATAGGCCCTCTCTTGCAAGTGCCACCTGTCACCAAGCAGTGTGTGTCAGGAATTCTCAGTGCCCGAGTGTCAGAATGGAACACAGCCCTGGGATCTCTGTGTGCAGCCCAGCAGGGCACTGCCTGTGCTCCTGCTCAGTGACACAGCAGACCCACTAGGAAGCAAAGGCAAGTGCTGAATGTGTAAGTACAGGTCAAAAAGAGATGTTAGGAGCTTTTTCTTCCTTTTTGACTGAAATAAGGAAAACTCACAGCAGAAAAAGAATGAGCTAGGCTGTTCTCTGTCAGCTGTCAGATATTTAAGTAGCAGTGCAGTGAAGCAGGCCTGTTTCTTCATTCAGGTGAGCCAGGATGGAAAAGCCTTGCTGGATGTCCTACAGCGTCCCTTGAGTCCTGGGAATTCTGAATCCCTCACTGCTACTGCCAACTACTCCAAGGCTGTTCACCAGGTGTTGGATGTGGTACATGAAGTCCTGCATCACCAGCGGCGCCTAGAAAGCATCTGGCAGCACAGAAAGGTCCGGCTACACCAAAGGCTGCAGCTCTGTGTTTTCCAGCAGGATGTTCAACAGGTAACACCCCTACTAAAGAGATAAAAAATGACCCTTTATTTGCAGCCATAAAGGTTAGTGACTCATCCAGAGGCTGGTGCCATAACCAGGATTTCACACACAGCTCTGTGTATGCTAGAAATCTGCTAAAATCCTAATGCACCTTTCAGTATCTCTTGGTTTCATGTTGGAAATCATCAATCAGTCCACTGAATGTTGACCAGTCCATTCCTCATAAGCATCTGACACTATTTTCAATGGTTAATTTGTCACCAGTGAGTAATTAGTTATAAGTACTCTACTGTTCCTGAGAAAGTGGTATTTAGTGGAAAAAAGAATTTCAAGTGTAAAAAGCAATTGAACTGTGGTGTGTTTCACCTTTCTCTGTGGAAACAACATAAAGGGACAGTTCAGTGGAGCTGTTTATATGATCTTTGCACTATTACCACTTATGGAGTCCACATACCCATGCTGAGTTTGCTGGCTCCAAAGAAGTGCACACCTCAGTGCTCAGAGCCCACCTCACAGAAATGCACTTCACACAGCACAGGCTCATCTCAGAGAACCTCAGCTCCAGGTGGGTGACTTTCCTCTCCCAAAGGAGTCCATGTGATACCAGCACAACACTGTGAGTGACAGTAAGTATGAGATGCCACGTTTGTAGCTGCCAACTATGCAGGCACAATCAACAGATGTTCCAGGGCTCTGCTCATTCAGGGTGGTGTGGTTTGTTTAAGGGCCCTGTTACAGCCCAAAGCAGATGTTGGTAGCAATATGGTACTTGCTTTAAATGAAGAGGCTGAATGCTCTAATCATGTTTATGGAGCATTCTAATGTCCCTGGGGTTCTTTATGCCATTGCCTTCCTCCAAGTGAAAAATGAGGCAGAGACAGAGTGACAAAGCTGTCACATGCAAAATAGACATGAACCAACAAGGACAGGAGACAGGCAACTGTTATTCAACATGCAAATCTGTGGTGCTGTTAGTGCCATAGCTGGAGTGCACCAGCACAGACAGAACTGTAGCTGTGGATGTCCTTTGCAAATATTTGTGACCATTTCTTTGGCAGTCTTCAAAAGTTTGCCAGTATTTCTACCTACTCAGGTTTTCCTCTAAAACCACAAAAATATTCATGCCATATATATAACTAAAACTGGGACTGAATGTAACAGATGCTTAATTTAAGCAACTTTGCTTTCATTATGTGTCAGCAAACATACTGCACGGTAATGAAATTCATGAGCTATATATTAAATAGAGCATTTATTTGGTATTCAGTTAGAATACTGTCAGCAAACTATATGAAGTTAATACAGTTTTAGGGCTAAATTCTGAAAAATCAAAGGTTTTAAATTCTGATGGGTTTATACTTTTTTCTAATTGTGGTATTTAACATCAGTAAGAATCCATATTATCTTAGGTATTCTTCATTCCCTAGGGCAATTTACACTTGCGTTCAGTCTTTCCAAACTGAAACTTTCTCTCTTACATTTTCTGAATTCAGTAGAAGTGTTTATGAGGTTCATTCACGAAACCCATTCAGAGTTTTACTTCCCACACATGCAAGGCAATGAGGCTCTGTCACTGGTTTTCAAAAGGAACAGGTCTTTGTACATACTGTGGCTTTTGGTGAGAGAAAAAGAAACAGGCAGTAAGAGTCTCTGGAGCACAATCACTTTAGAGAGCATTACTCTGTGTGAGTTCTTTTGGCAGCAGTCTTTCCAAATTTTTCTCTTAATGGGTAGTTATCATCTGGGAAGCAACAACTTAATGACAGACATGCTTCCATCCCAGTGCACGCTGGAGACATCTCTTTGTCCTCCTTAGAAAGTAGAAGGGAAGAGATGAATCATTCTGTTCACTAAACATCTGTACTATTCAAGATAAATGCTTTGTAACTTATAAATGAAATTATCAGCTAAATAGAAATATGAATTGTAGATTCCCTGAGGAGGAGGAAGATATCTGAGTATGTTGATGGGGGCTTTTTTTTGAAACTAATCACCTCCTGTATATCTGTCATGCAATTCCTATTATGCTTGTTTTGTTAAATGCCCATCAGTTGGCAGATGAAGCTGTCTACCTGTATATTGTCACTGATCATAAGCAACATTTATCTATAATAATTTCTTGCCTTGTCAAAATTTAATAACCTTCAACTGAGTTCCCCCTAGTTCAAGTCTAAAATGAAAAGATGTGGGAGAGCAAATCCTGACAAGAGAGCCCTGAGTTTATTAGACTTCTCTGTCTTCTACACACGTAATGATGCAGTGTATTTTCTCTAAGGAAGATATTCCTCTTACACAGCTCAGAATTAAACAGTTTCTCCCAGCTGCAGTTTTCCCTGTCAGGATACCCTGTGGCTCACCCTCTCCAGCTGTTGTCCAGTGCAGGAAAAGCTCTGGTGAAGGTTGATCTCTGTGGCAGAGCTTGCACTCCTCCTTTGTTCATCCATACCTTTCTTGTTGTGTCACCTGTTCTGCATCAGTCTGGTCTTACCCATGGATGTTAACAGGGACAGGTTTTGTTGTGTTGCCTGTCTTAATAGAGACTCCAAAATCATTGTGCATCCTCTCAGTCTGATGTTAACAACAGTAATAGATTTTGGTGAAGACATCTCCTAGAACAGACTTGTATGGACCCTGTGAGATCAGTAAATCCTTATCTAACTTCTCTGGTTAGTCTTGTCAGATTATTTGGGCATGGAATATCAACTGTGTGCAGAGAGGTCTTGCAGAGCTGATTAGCTGGATGAAGGCTTTGTGTAGGACAAGTGTGTGTCATTTGGACTGGATTTGATTGGACTGGATTGTTCAGCAAGGCTCATTCATATAATTTCTAGTTATCATCTGCACCATTTGCAAGGGAAGACTGCCTGCTGTATGTACTAATGGCAGTCAGGGCTGTGTTCTCAGTTTCACACTGTCAAGGAAATACTTCTGATTCTAGCTTGGTTCCAGCTTGAACTGCACAAAATCCCTACAGTCACAGCACAACTGAAATACACATTGTGCTGTGTAAAAAACCAGTGTAAACACCACAGTGTTACAATCCACAGATTGCCAAGTTACAAAATGAATGTAAATTTTCTGCTATAAAATATCATTAGAAATAATCACTACCTCACACCATCAGACATTTTACAAGACTATTTGCTACTATATCTATGTATTAATACAATTACATCCATTTGCACATGTGAACCAAGGTAAATAACAGCATGTTGAGGATGATGAGTTATGAATATATAGTGTTTTAAAGAACGAAAGAAAATAAATGGTGTGAAACTGCATTTGCAGCCTTCACAGGAAATAGAGCACCATTCACACAAAAGCAACAGCAGTTAAGAAAATTTGTGAGCTGCCATGAGGTTCAACACAAGCAGGAACTGACAAGAAACTCTTTTAATACCAGAAATATTTTGGATCATTATAAAAATGTTGGGTTGCTGAATGTGTAAAATACTTCTTTGCAGTTGTTTTTTAGAAGTTCTCTGGTTTCAGATAGGAAAGAGCTCTGCTGTTTGATCCTTTTAGAACACAGCTGTGGGAGGAGGTGCTGAGATTTTGTCCTGCAAAGGAGAAGAAAAATCCGTTTGACTTTCATGCCATTATTACGTAGTTGCTGCAGATGCATCAGCCCATTTTTGGTACCTTTTTCCTTTTGCTCCTCTCTGCTCTGGGTCTTCCTCTTCTGCAGACTATTTCCATTGAATTAGCACCATTTCCATATCTGTTGAGATTTGAAACTGTTCTCATGTTTCCACTGCTTTGCACTTTTAGGTGCTGATTTATCCTGCCAGCCTCTACATGCATCTCTCCACTTTCCCTTTCCTCTCCACATGTTCCCTTTCCCTGATCCTGAACAGCAACACTGTGAAGCAGCAAGGGTAGCAAAAGGCTTGTAGCATGAAATGTTATCAAACAGCTTTAGAAATAGCTGAAGTAAGTTTATAAGGCTGTTCTTCACCAATTGCCACCCCATCCCCTTTGTTTCACATGTGCAAGAGTTTCACCTGAATTCTCCAATCTATAAACTCAATCAAGTGAAGCACACTTGTTAAAGTACAAGGAGAATGGAGACCCGTTAGATACATTATTGTAATGGTCTGGGCAAGCCTTGAACTTGGTACTTTAGCACACTTTGATGTGAGAATAGTCACACTGACACTCTCATTCTGCAGGCTTCACTGCTTCTCACAGAAATTCCTGGTCTTCCCATCACTCCCATGCCTACATGCCAACACTTAGCCTGGCACAGGCAGCCTGTTCCTCCAAAGACTCACATGATTCTTTGAAGATCCCTGCTGGTGCAACTTTCTTCTTGCTTCACTTTGGTTGGGATGTCTGCCTGTAAATGAAGAGCTGAAAAATAGGTGGATGTAGAGGTACTGTGTGTGCTGGTGGTTTTTGGCTATGGACAGTGTTGAGTTAGCTGTGGTGGCTCTGCATGGCAAAACAGAGCAGGCCCATCGTGGCAGAAGAAGCCCAGTGGTAAACAGCAAGATGACACTGACAAACATTTACTGGTGAGAGGGCAGGCTGTCCTAAGAAAGCAGGAACTGTTGCCTTTCCAGCTGCAGTGATGTCTCAAATCCTCTTGGTTATTGAGAAGGTCAAGCTAGACTAGTGTCAGGTTCATCTGATTTCTCTAAATTTGGGATTTGCCTTCTGTTGGCTTCATGCCCAGATACATTAGGGGACATAGTTTTGGTTTCCTTACATGGTTATCTGCCTCTGGTGATGGATAAAAAGGCCATGTGGCCATTCTGATATCATTACATTTACCAGCTGCCATTGTTGTGGGAGACTGCAGAGTATTGAAGAGGAAAGGCTGTCTCTCTTCATAACCAAGCACTTTAACTTGCAATGTGTCTGGCTTTTGCTGGCAAAGAAAACAGATCAGGGCATGATCCTGACATAGTTTGTATGGAAAAATGTCCTATCAACATCTGTCTGCCTCCATACACTATCTGAGAATGCTGAACACTTTATGTGATACATGTGATCTGTGTAGTCCATTTGGAGAAGAATGCTTGGATATTTGAGGCAGTTTATGTTTCATTTAGTTCTCACACAAGATTTTAGAGGATTAGGTCTGTGCATTACTCCCCCATTTGCATGAGTACACTCAGTTGTTTTGATCCCTTCAAGGCAGCGAAGAGTTCTCCAACATTCTGCAGTTTTCCAACTTGTCATAGTTTGTTTCAAAGACAAAAGAAATGAGACTATATATCTCCTTTTATGCTTTGTTTACAATAATACCATCACTGGGTCTTGTAAAACAAGAGATTTATTCGTAAACAATTGCTAAGGAAATGAAAAAAAGAACATTATAATTAAGGCAAGATTATATTTACTAGCAGATTACTTCAGCCACAGCACCCTGCAAGAATATATCACATGCTCTGTGTGCCATCTGAACAGATATAGCCTGTAAATAGCTCCCACTGTCAATCACTAATTTAAACATTACCATTAAAACCATCCAAGAGAATTTTCACAACTCTGTGGTCAGTTGATGAAGTCATGAGATGCACTTACTGTTAGTCACTTACATGTTTACATTTTCAGAGTATTACTGCTGTACTTTCTCTGAGCTTAGAAGGTGTGTGTGACCTTACCAGCCATAAGTGATAGTGAGTAGAGGTTCTAATTATGGTTGTATTGCCCCCCAAAAATAATGAAAAAGGAATCAATACTGGTAAAACTTCTTGGCAACCTTCTCCCAATGGGATACAACAGGAGAGGAAACAACCTTTTGTTATCTGTGACTAAAAGATAAATACCTTTGTTCTCACTAACCCTGTCCTTAATACTATGTGCATGTTTCTCCACCCTCACATACAACTCTAACACCTCTGATGTAGCACTTCTTGCTTTATTATTTATGCAGTAAAGGATGTACAATTGTAGTAAAAGTGTTTTCTGTTTGCTTCCATCCACTTTTCATCACATACCGTGCAATAAAACATTTTGTCAACTGCTTTTTCAGGGCAATTTTCATTCCATTCCTTTTGTTCCTGCCAAAGGAACAGGAATGTTTTCAGGCAATGTGAGTGTGAGTCCAGGCAGTGAAGAGATTTGTGGCCCCACTCATCTTCTGAAGGGGACTTATAAGCAACCAATGCTGAAAGTAAAGTGGTGCTTTATTTGTGCTGATTAGTATCCTGTAAATATTGTGAAAATGGCCACTTAAATAACAAGCACTGCTGAGTGATTTAGTTGCTTATTTTGAACTGTTAAAAAAAGACTGTCATTCCTTAATTTGAACCCACAGGGGCATGGATTATGCAGGAGTTTCAGATGATTTCTACTGACTATAGATGTCTCTCTAGGCTCTAGTGGTGGCAGAGTATAGAGTAAGAGCATCCTGCATAGCTACACAACCCCTGTTACTCCTTGACCAGATTGTGTCAGATGTGCTGCACAAGGAGCCACACATGGAGAAGAATATTGCCCACATATTTCTTCAGTTTCTGGTGATTTCATAGGGATGTTTCTCCAGTTCCTTTAGCTTGCACAGACATGGAGCATGTATAGACAGTGTGCTCAGGGTTGTCCAACACAAACAGGACAGGGTTCTGGGAAAAAGAACACAACTGAAAGAAGTAATGTGCATTTTTCCTCTTTACCAACAACTTTGTCTTAAAAATCCTCCCTTTGAAGGGCCACAGCAGAGCTTCCTGAGTGAGGTTGCAAATATGTGGCATATTGCTATTTGGGCATGTTCATGTATAGAGGCAGCTCTGTGTTTCTGTCCAGGCAGAGCCCTGGACATTTGCACCCTGTGACCACTGATCACTGTATGGTATAAGAACACCTCAGATGTCTCAGGTTGTCAGCCTAAAAATTAAATTGCTTTACATACTTCAAACTCACATAAGAGAAAGGGAGCTCTGTTCTGAATGTCTGACAATGCTCTTAAATTTAGACCAGTATTATCTTGTATTATTTTTGTGCCAAAATTCTTCACAAAGAACTATAGGTTTAAATTTTTGTTTAAATATATTTATTCTGGAAAGCCCTTAGAGGTTGCTGATTAACAATACATTATCCTCTTCATAATTTGATTTAAAATTTAACTTGAAATTTTATGGAAACAACCTTTGTCTCAGTCTTCCTTTACATAGTTATTAAGTCAAGCAGACAATTGTTCTTTGTGTTTCTAAAGAGTCACTGATGAAAAAATAATAATGATCACCTTTTAATTTATACACAGAGCAGTAGTGCAAGGGATATCAAACTCCAGGGGCCAGATTCAGTTACCAACTGAAGTTTACTTAGCACTGATGTATGAGCAGTGCAGGAACACTTTGATGAGCTTCACAGCTGTCTTGGGAGATAAGATCTGAAGAAATCTGAACCAGCCAGCTTGATCTCTGAACCTACAAAGTGAGAAGAGGAACTGAAAAAAAAATTCTTTGTCTGTCAAAAAGTGCTTTTCTTGTTTAGAGCACTGTCTGTCCTTCAAAACGTAGCTCCTTTCAGGTGGTCTGTTGTGCTTCTTCCTGAATGGCAAATGTTTGGAATCTTAGGCTAAGGAGCTCTTGTGGAAACCCTCTGAAATCATCCTGACTCATTGAGGATTCGGATCTGTCCTTCAGTGGATGAAGAGGAAACCACTCATAGTAGGGAGAAATGGAGAAGGCGATACAAAGATGCAGTTCCTTCTCTGTAGGCAGATGTAAGGATCCATGGTCTGTATTTATCCTGCCTGTCTTTAGAAATGTAACTGAATCATCCAAGTCAGGAGCCTAATGCAGAGTCTCCTTTTATAGTCAGTGGAGAGACACTGGCACCTCCAGAGAATGACTCTCACTGTACCCTGGATACTTCCCTCTCTTGTTCCAGACTCTCAGGGAGATAATGGTGATGTAGGCTCTTCAGACAAGACCTTCAGTTCCCTACCTAATGTTGGGTGAGATGTATTAGGGTGTAAGAGTCCAGATCCTGTGTGGTGCCATTCTGCTGGGCATTCAGTGTCTTCCTGATCCAGATTTGCTTTGCAGCAAACTGCAGGGAAGTCAGTCCTAGGCAAACTGCTAAAATTTGCTGTTACACTTAAACAGAATTTGTAGGCATTATGTATCATGTCCTCATTGTCTATTTCTGTCCCAGGATTGTTTGCATGTCAGCATTCCTGAAAATACCATGTGTAGTTTATTGTTTATGAAAGGCATCATTGGCTCTTAGTGTCATGGCAAAGGAAGGGAGAGAATTAGGTTTGTCTGTTACTGATTATCCCTACAAAAATAGAAGGGTTGCAGTGGTGAAGAAAGAGAAATAAAATAGAGTTTTCTCCAGCTATATGTATATTTTTGAAAGCAATTGCTAGAATGAGTAATGGTCACAAGGACATGGAGAAAAATAAGGTCTTTGAGTAGATATAGAATGGAATGCCAGAAAGTTTTCTGCCCTATAACTTTAAGAAGTAACAATAACAGTAGTAGTGCTTCTTGCTTATTAAGGTTTCTTTCATTTCAGGATTATGGGTTTTCTAAAAGGTTGATGTTGAGCAACCTGCCAAAGGTCACTGAAAGCTTCGTGACTAGAACTTTTTGTGTCAGGATGTCTGATTCACAAATCCGTGCTCTAAACCAACAAAGTCATTGCTACTCCAGTTTTACCCTTTATGGAAAGATCTTATAGGGTTTATTGGAACTATCTAAAAATGAGATAAAGGTATGTTATGCTAAGAAATAAATATGCTATTTTAGGCACTGGTTTAGGAGTCCAAAATAGTCATTCTTTTCTACTCCATTTGTTTCCCTTGATCTTTCCTTTCAATTATCTCCTCATATGGCCTCCCAGCTTTTTCATGGTCCTGCCTGTCACTCAGAGTGATCAATCCTCTTTCATATTGCTTTTGACTGATGGCCAACAAAAGGTATTTTCATTGAAGTGAGAAAAAAACCTTGCCAGACAACAAAGAGCATAATGAAAGCTAGTTCCTAATGTATAACTATAACACTTTGCCCATGTTTTCCTCCACAGAGCAGCTGCTCAGCCAGCTGGTTGCTTTCCCCCTCTGTAATGAATTACACTCATGGTTTGAGATTATTATGTCTCGCTGGGTAGCAAGAGCCAGCTTAGGCTGAGCTGATCTGGCACCGTGGGCTGTCTCTGCCCGCTGCTCCTCTCCATGCCGGGCATTCCCGTTAGCCCTCGCCTGTCCCAGCAGCTCTGTCTCGCTCCACGCCCAGACCACTTTCCCTGGCTGTGCTCTGCAGCACCTCACTGCTCTGTGAGCCTCTCCAGTGGGCTGTGCCTGTGCTGGTAGCTCCTTACCAAACCAACTTGACCAAAGAGCTGTGGGGTGTATTTCCATGGACGAGAGGTTGTGCACTATTCTGGACTAAACGCAGAGTTTTAGCTCACAGGAGACTTTAGGCAACTTCTTTTGTTTCATATTCCTCACAGGGAAGCCTTACACAAAGCTTCTTGCTTGTTTTTAGAAGCTATAACCTGGTCTGTAGTTCTGGAAGCTATTGCCTAGGCTGGGGTAACCCTTCAGGCACATTTAGACAGAGCTGCTTGGCTCCAACTCCTGTATACTGTTACAGCTATAAACTTCTTTTATGTTACGCTATGGTTCCCTTTAACAAAAATGTCTTTCAAATGTGAAAACGTGCAAACCAAACACATTTCAGGTCTATCCATTGGTCTTTCACCTTTCCACTCCCTTTGTTTTGAAAGCTCTTGACTTTTTTCCTGCCTTTTGGATTTTTTTAGATGGAACGTGTATTGAGGAATGGAGAAAATTACTTTTATTTTTGGCTTCAGCAACATATAAAACATTGTGACCTTCAGATGATTCCTTTCCCAAATAAGGAGGAGAAGTTGTGGGGGAGGGAAACCACAAGATGAAACTTTTTTGAATTGTTATTTTCCCTGTCCATCTAACAAAAATTAACTTTAAACAAACAAAATGTATTTTCAGTATGGTTTCTGCTTGCTTACCTCCTTAGGTTTTCAAAGTGCACAAGGTATTAGGAAACAACAAGAGAAGCAAGTTCAGAATGAGGGTATGCTGTAGCCTAGGAGCTCTCAAGCTAGGAGAAAAACAAGAAAGAAAATTTTTCCCAGAAGATTTCAGTTTGGGGAAAATTGAGCTTTTCTTTAAAAAGGTGCTCATAGGAAAAGTCCCCAACCACTTCTGTCCTCATTCTGCTCATGACTCTCACTCCTGGAATCACTGAGTTATCTCTTTTCTCTGAACAGCTCAAGGTTGTTCCTTGCTGAAAAGGGTTTTCATAAGTCTGATCCTTCTTGCCCATATATTCTGTTTTATTTTTGCATTACTTGTCTCCCATGGGAGCCTGGGCTCACTGTCCATTGACAAACAGCTCCTCACTGCTGTTAGCCATGGCCTCCTCTGGTGCATCTGTAAGGTCACTGGCCTTTCACCCTTTGAAACCCTCACAGGATCCTTTCCTGCTGTGACATGTGGACGAACCAGCAGCAGATTACACAAGGATGAAACATTCCAGGCTCTTTGTTTGAGCCCTGCTGTGTCTGGCATAGGGAGTGCCCAGCTCAGTAGGGCTCTGTGCTACCAGCAAAGCTTCTCACACACCTCAGCCACTTGGCCCTTTTTCCACTGCAGTACTGAGCTGTGACTTCTCTGCCCTGGGCTCGTGTGTTGGGCACAGCTGGTGTGCCTGAACAGGGACTGGCAGACAGGAAGCACAGGCAGAAGAGTTGCTGCAGTGGCCTTGGAGCAGGAGGAAAGCTGTGGTGCAGGTTTGGATCTCTGGGCAGGACCCAGCGTCAGGGGAGCACTGCCAGGAGGTCAGGTAGAGCTTTGTACTGCACTCCTTTCTCCCCACACCCATCCTGGCACATAGAAACTTGGAGATATAATCTCCAAAAATCTCATAAAAGATGAGAGATTACAGAAAAATCCCTGCTGAAGAATGGCCACTTGGAACATTCAGGGACTTCTTTCATCCCTGTTCTCCTACTTCTCCACTTCTACTCTCCTGCTTCTTCCCCACATGGTTTGCACTCTCATGTTTTGCCTCTGGTTTCTAATCAGGTCAGAGCCCCATGGAGAAAGACTGTGTTTTCCTGGCTGTTGGCAGGATGCTCAGCCCCAAAGGGCTCTGTTCCTGGCAGGGATGTTTAAGAGTACTGCAGTCCTGTGCCACAAAACTGTACCAAGACCTGTTTGACCCAGCTGGGATTTGTTCTCTTACTAAACCTGTCTCTGTGTGCTGTGCTTGTAAGCCTTGTTAAACCTGGATGATTAAATCATCTGCTCCCTGTAGTAACCCAAAGCAGGGCTTTATTCAATATCCTGCTCAGTCAGCAGTTTCCCCTGTGGTGAAGTAGGCAACTCAAACACATGGGGAGTGCCTGAGTGCCTGCCTAGGGCTCAGAGCACAGCACTTGCAGTAAAGATACTGTGTTGCAAAGCTCATCCTTTCCTTCTCAGTCTCATCTCATTGTTATTTACCTTTAAATATCTTTTTAGAGTAGAACAGGTTTCAGTTGGCTGATACTATCAAAATGTACATTTAGGGATAGCAGTAATGGTACTGTATTCCTAGTCTGACATTTATGGGACAGAGAATTTCTTTCTTTGTTTTACAAGCTGAGGGTCTGAAAGGGACCATAAAGCAGATCAGTTTTGGAACTGCAAAGAACAGTTGTGGTTTTTTCTGAATCTTTATCCACTCTCTTTTAGTTTTGCTTCGTTTCTCCTCTTGAAAACTGTAGGCACATCTGTCATTGGCAGAGTTCAAACCACTTGCTCTATTCACACATTAGTGAATAATGTATGTTTCTAAAGAGCTCATGTAGCTTCTCTTTTCCCTCCTGCATACCTGCTATGTATTTCAAGGGGTCCTTCTACATTTTGGACACTCTTGGCAAGAAAAAAAAAAATGAAGCAAACAAATGCAAGGAAAATACTTGACCAGTCATGAAAGGCCACACCTGGAAATGCACAAATTCCTCCATAGCATTGGAAAGCTTTTCCTCAAAAACATGAAAATCAGCACTGCTGTGTTCACAAACATGAAAATTAGCTGTGATGATAGCTGTCATTAGTAGCAACAACTTGGAGGTCAAGATCTTAGAAGTCTAAATCAGCTGAGTCCTGTGCCTGTCTCCACTTACTATCAGGTCTGCAAATGCTGTTTTTCTGTTGGTGTGGTGCCAGAGAAGCAAAATAGAGAGTTACTAGAGATAGGAGGAGACACAAGATGCTAAATAATTATTTGAGTATTTATGTCCAAGCAAACAGCCCAGATGGGGGGAGCCAGACCTAGACTAGAGCTGGCCACAGCCATGTCTGACCCAGCAGTGGCATCTGGGAAAATGAAGAAAGGAGAAATATGGGACAAGAAAGGGAGACCTGTGGAAAATGTTTTAGTCTCAGAAGGAGCAAAGTCACTGTTCTAGGTAGTGTTATGGACAGCAACAACCAAAAGTGTCTATATGCCCTAAGTAAGAAAATATATCTGAATTTCTGAATATTACCATTGGTCAGAGTCTGACAGACTTGATTAATTGTATTGCTAATTCATCACCCTGCAGTTAAGTTCCAGGTAAGATTCCTGGGAGCTGGAGAAAAGATTCACAAACAGCAATCCAGCAGCATAACTGCAAAAGAAATAATCTACCTGTCAGCCTGGAGAAGCTTCATGCAGAGCACAGCAGCATCTTTCTATGCTGATGCAGAGCACATTTTCTGTGTCTTGTACAGAAGGAACATGCACAAATGTGGTTATTTATAGCTTCTCCACCTACACTCAGCTTTGAAATTTTGTCTAAAAGAAGTTCAGCATTTAAAGGATACAACAAGGTTTTTAACTTGAAAATATGCTTTTTTCTTTTCTTGATTTCCTTAAAAACAATATTCTGGGAACATTAGTAACAATCCAGGCATTAAGGAAGAAACATTAGTTCTTCATTTGTCTGTCTATTGTTCTCTTACTTGGAATGTTTTTAGAGAGGCAGTTGCCAAATTTTATGAAGTAAAATATTTAATCGAGAAAATGAAAGGTAAATTTGATGAATGCAAACTTTACCGAAGGAAAGCAATGTTAAGTTGGAAGAAGTTCTTTCTCATGGTAAGAGAAGCATGGGGTGTATATTCCCACTCCCTTTTGGGGAGCTCACATCCCAGATGATGGCATTTAGTGAAGGAGCAGGCTGGGGCTGCTGACCTCAGGCAATGTGAGAGGAAAGGGACAAGTCCAGCTCTCAGAATGCCCAGCTCTGCCAGAGCCTGGAGCTGAGCGTGCTGTTTCCAAGAGAGACATAACTGAATCCTACATTTTGCTGACTACTAGAGCTGGGACCAACTCTTCTTTACAAGAAGGTGGATGGGACCAGAACACGTTGTATTCTCACTCTTCTCCAAGCTCGTGTCAGTTTCAAACCGTCATGACACTTTTATAGATGTGAAGAATTGTACAAGCACATAGTAGCCATCTGCAGAAAGCAGGCACAAGGTTATTTTTGCCATATAAGCCTGTGAGAAGGTGAGGAGTTCAGGTGGAGCAGCTCTGTGTCCCTCATCATCACGTGTTGCCCATGGAGGATGGCATATCTGGGAGCAGATGAGTAATTGTGACCACTGCCCAGGTCTGCAGGTCTGCAATAATGGGAGAATTCTTGGAGGTGGGTGGGTGGGTNGTGTGCTGTCCATTTCTATGGGAGATATTTAGGACATCTTCACTTAGTCATCCTGTTAACTCTGCAGCCCTTTCATAACCAGTTTGTATATTTTTGCAATAGAAACTTCTAAGGAGAGAGCTGCTGGGGGAGTTGTTATTCTGTAATGTTTGCCACTGCAGAAGCTGTCGATGAACAAGGATCCTGCTGCAGGGACTGTCTTCTCTGGATAAACTCCTACAGTCCTTTTTCCAGATGGGCTTGTAGGATATCTGTGGGTGCCAGAAGCAGTGAGAAGTGTGAATAAGACTATATACATGTATTTTTGCATATCTAAGACTTTCCTGACACTCCTCTGGACCCACATGTCTCAGTAGTTGTATAATTTCCTCAGATGTGTTCAGCAGTGTCGGCTGTGCTTTGCAAAGCTGCCCCCACTGCAAAGAACAGAACATGGATGTTCTGTTTTCATAAACTAGTGAGGCTCTGACTACAGAGGTTAGATTTTTGTTGTTAAAATGAGAAACTGGACAGAGGTGAAACTTTCACATAATGTCCAGGAAGCTCATAAAAACACCTACAATCAGACTTCACAGGGACTCCTTTTTTTGTTTGAATGTAGACAAGGGAATAAAGGAAAATTTAAAAAAATGTTTTAATTGGCTCTCCATTTAATTCCCCTCGTTAATTTAGTTGCAGTGTGCAGCAAAATACTGATAGGTCTGTAAGGTTGTTTTTCCCTCCAAGGGTAAATGGGACTGTATGTTTTTTCTTTTGAAAAGACCTCTTTAATTATGTGGTGGTATTTGGAATAGCTACAATTAGAGAGCAAAAGCAGGGAATGATTAAAAACTCCTACTTAATAGCAGCTGCATTAGTTCCCTGGCTTTTGAAAGAGACGCAGGCACAGCTGAGTCCACACATACCACACAGAGGAGTTGTGATGAAAAGGAAAGGCAAAATGGTGGTCAAAAATTTTTGACTGACTTCAGGGGACATTGTCTGTTGAAGTGTTTTAGGAGAGCTCTTTCTTGAGAAGGATTGAAGTATCAAAATTCGTCGTTCTTGTCCAGTCTTCAAGACTATGATAATGAGTGTAGCTTTGTTCACTCAATTCCACCTTAAAACAAAAAACCAACCAACCAAAGAAACTCAAAAAACCCCTCCAAAACCTCAGATTGCTGGTCTGGTGATAGTGGGCTACACCATGTCTCAAGACAGTTTGAAATAAGTAACTCTTATTACTTAATGTCTGAGCTGAATTAAATACAGAAGAACTTGGTAGGCTGGCTATATTATTTTCTGAAGATGAATTAGTCATTGCTGCATGGACAGATCAAGCTATGGTATTTCAGGATTTATAGGTATACTCTCAGCAACTAGGATGTGTACCAGAGTGGTTTTAGAGCAGCTTACACCTGATTTTAAAGCCCTGCCTTTCAATGGATTCCCTGTTCCCTTTGTACAGCTGCCATCATGTTGCTTATTATTTGTAATATTTCAGTATGTTTCACTAGTGGAAAAGGTTCCTGGAATCACCAACCAAATCTGAGGCCACGTATTTCTAGAGGCTGCAAAACTTAAAGTGGAAGGCAGCTTTCTTTCCACTTTTTCTGTCAGCCTTGCTTTTTTCAACTGTAAATGTGATTAATGTCATTTTAGAAAAGTGGATGGAGGCAGGGATGTTGAGTCATTTGCTGAACTGCCATGCTGGGCGTGGAACCAAATCACTCCAGTTCCAGTCTACTTCTGATACAAAATCCTTGTTGCTCTCTGCTTATTTCTTGAAACTCTTTCATGATTTGCCATATTTGACCAAAGGCAGTGAACAGAGTAAGGCCCTGTTCCCTCCTGCCACTGCTGAGCTGCACCAGCAGGGCTGAACCTGTGCATGGGGACTGCACTCCCCTGCTTCAACCTGTGCAGCCTGGGGCATGCTGTCCTGTGAGCTAGACACGTTGCTACAGGGAAGATAGAAGGTGGTGTTGAGATGGGTGTCCAGAGACTCAGATCCTGCTGGATGCACAGCTAGTTCCTGCCTCTTGACTTGACAAACATCAGGTCTTTGATCCATGTGTGCTCAAGGCAGTTGAAACTTTGCTGTGGCTTTTGGTGGGAACAAGATCTGAGTTTTAGAGTCAGATATGGATGCCTCTGGAAATAAAAATCATTTAGTGGGAGCCAAAGTTGATGTTTCTGGTTTAAACATGAAGTGTGATCCCCATCTTTAAACAATTTTCTAACAATATTTTATTGTGCCACCAACATAAATTTATAATGAAGAAAGAAGTGAAAAAGGGAGCTCGGTTTTTATTAGGAGGTAAAAACCACAGATGAGAATGACTGAGTTTTGTTTTGGGTTCTATTATAAACCATTAATAATAGCAGGAAAAGCCAGAGGATAAGTTCCTTTGTATTTCAGTGTATTTTCTCAGCTAGACCTTTACTTGACATTACCCTGCTGTGACAGGGCCAGGGATAATAGGGAAAAGGAATCTATTTTCAGCAATGATTTGGAATACAAGAAGAAATTGATTTAAATCAGACTATGTGGGCATTTTATTCATTACAGAGGATTAGTATTTCTTAAGTCTCCTCGAGTTGTTGTGAGTTTGGGGGGATTTTTCGTTTTGTTTTTCTTCTGATTCTCAGTGTTTGTTCTGTTTTCCCTGGTGCTGTTGCTGACATCGAGTTCTCCTGCAGGGCCTGGTAGCAGGCCAGGGGTTGGGCTGGCAATGCCATCCTGCACAGAGCAGCGTTATCCACTGGATGGAATTCCAATGGATAGGAGCTGACAATCCCACACTGGCTGCTGCCTCTACTCATAGGCAGTGGTCTCCCTGGCAAATGTGCAAAGTGTCTCTTAAAGGCCCTTTTGCCTCCCAATAAGGGAGTGGTTTGTGGGTAACCTGAGAGCACATCTTTGAACTGTGTTGTTCATAAATGCATACATAATGTGTAGCTTCTAGTTCTGCTAGAAGAAAATGAAATATTTTCTGCCAAGAGATTCTGTCTTGTATTTGCAAAATCTAGTACACTCAGTAAGTATTACTAACTAGGCTTATACAGTTTTGAAGCACTTTGACAGAAAAGATTGGATTTTGTTGCTGTGCAGTGGAACAAAACATTTACAATAAGCTTTGGATGTAAAGTATGATCTGAAACATGAACCTTTTAACTGCATTTCTTGGTTACAAAAAGCAGGCTTAGCAAAGGCAGAGCTTCTGGAATAGGAGTTTCAGACATGCAGGGCCTTGGAGCTACTGAGCATTCAGAAAAAGTAAAGATAAGCTTTGGTTCTTGTGAGTTTTGAAGTGCCATATGAATTCCTGGTATCTCACCAGAATTTAGCCCATAGTGTCTCAAGAGCAAGCAAGAAAGTGTTCATAGTGGCAGCTTGATACTGCTTGGCTTCCTTTCACTATGCGATTTTAGAGGCTTTATCCATGTGTTTAAAGTTAGGCAATGCTTATGCACCTATTTGAAATGGGGCCTCATTTAAAGCTGAATAAATAAGGTAGAATTGCTCTGGAATTTATTACAAGTCTGTTACCAAAGAGTTAAAATAACCCCTTTGAGTTATACCAGGTTTGTACTGTTTTGACATCAAGATCTGACTCTTAACTGCTTGAAGTGTAAAATGCTATAATTTATTTTCAGTTTTCAGAATAACCTAGTTTTTAAGAGTCACTATGGCAACAACAGTGGGTCTGAGGGTAACAGATTAATGATTGCCTTGGCCAAGACACTTCAGTGGTCACCTCACTCAGAGCAGTGAAAGTGTTGGCAGGGCCTGGGCCAGATGCAGAAGTTGGGGTGCTCTGTCACCGCCGGTCCAACACGCTGCGTCTGAATCACCAGCTCACACTTCTCGTCTCCTCCTGCTGCAGGAGGGCAGGGCTCAGTCACTGCTGGGTCTGAGCAACCCTCAGTGTTCAGGCTGCCTGGGAAAGGGTGGAGTCACCATCCCTGGAGGTGCTTAAAAGACGTGCAGAATCTCAGGGACCTGGCTTAGTGATGGGCTTGGCACTGCTGGGTTAGCACTTGGAGTCAGTGATCTTCAAGTTCCTTTCCAACTTTAATAATTCTGTGGTTCTTACCCAAGTCATCCTCATTTCATCTTCGTTCATTTCTGATAAAAGAAATATAGTTTAAAAGATGTGAAAAGACAGAAGTCTTTCAACTAACTTCAACAGCAGATATAGTTCCTTAAAGTAATGGATTTACTACTCCTTTGACATTTTGTATTTATGTAAAATGGGTGCATATAATATCATGAGGACTTGCTAGGAAGGAATTGATTCTCAAGGAGATTTTTATTTAAATTGGATAGAGTTAAAACATGTTTTTTAGTTTTCACATTTTCTGATTAGGAAAGATACCTACAGAAAGCGACTTCAGTTTCAAAGTGCTGCCTTGAAATGTCTGTCTGCCCTTTTAAAATAGATCCCCATTGCGCTTTTTTTAATATTATTTAAAAATTAAATTAACTTGTTTTAAGTTTCTAAAAGACTTGACCTTAACTGCAATCATCTTGCCATATTCCCATCATACAAATTAGCCTAGAGGAAGAGCAATTATCATCCCAGAACTTTCGTAAATTATTGCCTGATTGCTTCTTCAATCTTTTCCCTCTAAAACCATTCTTCCATCTCTTTCTTCCCATGTTTTCCTACAGGATCCCATACAAACTATCAGCATTCCCTGCCAGTGGACTCTCATGTATGTTCTTCCCTGACCTCAGCAGGGCAGGATTTATTTTGCCAGTTTATTTGTGCCGTAGGTCGTAGACTTCCCGTGGGCAGGAGTTCGATCCTCAGCAAAAAGGAGAGGGCTCTGCAAGTGGCTCTCTTCAAAGCACCTGCTTCCCAGTGCTGTGCTCAGATGGAACCTGCCTGAATTGCCACTATTATGATTTTAACAGTTACACAGATCATTCCACAGGGACAGTTAGGGCTATTCTTCCTTCAGGAAGCATTTTGAATCTTGTGGTTATCCAGCCATATAATGACTGTAGTAGCTGGCACAGGCAGCCTGCTGTAGCTGTACTGGGTTTTATTTCATTTTCTCAGTGACCTGGCTTTGCTGTTTATTTTGTTGGGTGTGTAATTGTGCCCTTGAGGAGAGAAGGACAGGACATGCACATCATAATAGAAAATAATGCTTCTATCACTTTTGATCTTAAACTAGTGAAATAAAATATTTTTAAAAAAATACATATTAACAGATTTATAGGAATAGCAGAAACAGCTACAATGAACCTGAGGCTAGTGATTGAGTCAGTGAGATATGGGATGGGAATTTGCCTTTGCTGAAGGTAAACTACCAAGACTATTATCCTCCAATCCTTTCAGAAGCTGTCTCTGAGTTACGATGCTTCCTAGGTGATTCCAGGGATGGCTGCACCCATGCCTGGAGATGTCTTGAGTTCTGAAATCACCCATGTTTTCATTAATGCAGCACAATGGAATGGACAGCAGGCTGGCCTGGCCAATGCTGCCTGCGTGGGCAGTGTGTCCACGGGGCAGTGCCTGGCCTGAAACTCACCTGAGGGTCAGGCAGGGCCAGGCTTTTCTGTGCAGGAGCTGCAGAGCAGGAGGGGGAGCCTTTCTCAAACACCTTTCAAACCAGTGCAAGCTCAGTAATAAATGCACCCCAGAGAGCTGGCATATGCTGCAGTTACAAAATACATTTTATGTTCCAAGGAACACCTCAGATGATGGATCTGTCTGTAGCACAGTGTTTTAATTCCAAAGAACTCATGACTTACAGCCTTTTCCTAGCTGGAATAAAATACAGCTTGGCAATAAAGCACAACTAGGAAATCTGAAGATTTAATTTGGAAAACACTCTTAACTGCACTTTTATTGGCATCTTCAAGCTGCTTAAATTTTAAGGGATAATTAAATTATTTCAACTAAGTCACTGTAACTTCAATGTCTACCTCAATCTCAGCATGTTAATTTTTGTCAGTAGAGTATATTATACAGTCCATGCTCTCAATTAAAATGTTAAATATTTACCTTGAATTACTACACGGTTATTCCAGTTCTATAGAAATTTCCTTTCTTCAGGGTAAAGGAGAATTTCTCCAAATACACTGACATGTAGATGTTTACAAGTGCTGGTGATTTCAGGTTTGACTGGGACCTTTCAGAGTTCTTCCTGCATTTGCCACAGACTGACTGCTTAACAATTCTCATTGTTTGCACTGCAGAATAAGTGCTTTGTGTCCATGCAGATTTATGTTCTTGCTGTTGCTTTATTCACTCAGTTATTCCATACATCGGTTGTTCCATATTTCAGCTCTTTTAAATGCCAATTTTCTGTGTCTTTTATGATGGAAACAAAAATGTGATATTTCTTTATGTTTGCAGATTATTGTGAGCTTATTAGATCCAAGTGCTTTATATAAGGAAAAACATATTATCTTTATTAGCACCTTAGTAAATCCTGAGTATTCTTTTGGCAATTAGGCCTATCAGGTTATCAGAGCTTCATCCTAACATCTTGTCTTTTGCCAGTTTCCTGGGACACCTCAGGAATTCACTTAGTCTTTTTATATAATATATATAATGTATATATGTAATGTTTTGATTTCCCCTCTTCTATGAAAAATGAAATTATAGAATTTATGTATTTCACAGGTGGTTGTGAAAACAAATTCATTGATGACAGGAGTGGTCAGATGTTAACATGGGTCTCTAATAACAGAAAATGCTGTTCAGCAAGTCATTCTCTAATGACTACTTCAATGCTATAAGCATGAAAAAGTTATTGGAATAGTTTTCTATAGAGTTACAGGAAGTGGCTATCAGTAATTAATAAATAAAAAGCACATACTGCATACTAATTTAATATGAAACATTGTTTAAAGTAAAGCCATTTGCCATTTAAAAAAAGAATAATACATGAGATTTTTTCCAAACTTGAATTTGGCTCTGCTTCCATTTTTAAGAGATGTTGAAAACTGATGACAAGGGAAAAGAGATTGTTAATGGGATTATTTGCAGACTGTTAACGACACAAATGTTGGGAGACTGGCCCCAGTAATTGTTATTACAAGTCATATAGAGATTCCTGGTTTAAAATATATTGCAGAAAAGCTCTTAGCAGACCAGTTGACACATGGCTGTCAAGCAATTTGAAGAAATGTATTTGAGATTCTCTGCCCAGAGCAAATGGGAGACAAACTGGTCAAAGAAAGTGAAGCAGGAAGTGCTGGCTGAACTGCCAACACATCTGGTCCTGCTTCCTCATCCCCACAGTGTCACTTGTGCCAAATATGTGTTGTCCCTGCAGGATATAAAGTGCTTTGATACCCCATTTTGTGAAATTACTTGTACTCTGTGGACAAAAAATATTTTGTAAGCACAAAATATGAATTTAAAAAATGCTTTTCTTTGTAAAGAAATAGGGTTGTAACATAAGTTTATGTGTATAAAGCTTTGTTTGTACTTAGGACTTCCTATAAAAATATGCCTGGGATCTACATTACAAAAAAAGCTCAGAGCCCAGGTGGTTTCGATTCTGTACAACCAAGCCATGAAATAGTTTTAGTTGCCTGAAATAATAAATAAATAAATAATAATATCTTCCACTTCTCCAGTGGTAGGTTTCTGGGTTTAATCAATAATATCTGTGGCACTGTCACCATCCTGGGGCTGCCTGCAGGGTCTTGTCCCTCTGGAGTGCCAGAAGTTCCAGCTGTTGTTTCCCAGTCTGTTGGTGCCGGCCGCAGCGAGGATCCAGCGCTCACTGCGAGTGCAGGCTCCTTGCTGAAGGAAGTCCCCCCTGAAATGTCAGTGCTGCTCAACTACTGTGTACTCCCTTAGCTTCTGTGTACTGGGAGAGAGAGGGAGAAAGAGTATCAGTCTCATCCCGAAATTTTCCAACCTTATATTGTCAAATTTGGGGTTTTTTTCCAGCTTGTAGTAGATCCCAAACAGATTTGATCTGAATTTTAGTGCCAGTGTTATTGTGAGAAGAAACTCCACATGGATGATGCACATAAAAATAACATATTTTTAAAAGAGAATCCTCTCTAACTCTCAGAGTATCAGATTTGTCATCCTGTTTTTTTTCCAGGAGGGTCAGTTATATTTGGAACTCAATAGAAGAACCTGGGAAAATTGGAGCATTCACATTGTCAATATTTTCTGGCCTGCAGTGAAGGTTTCTTCACCTTTTCATTCCAGTAACTCTGATAATGCTTTCTCCCTGCATAAAATAGATTTTAATCAATCCTTCCACCATGCTTTTGGACTCCCTCTCACACTGAGATGTGAAATCAGCTGTTGCTGTTTTGCAGTTTACACAAGCTCATCAGAGGAGGCGACTTCCTGTAAAAGATTCCAGATTTCTGATTCTCTTTCCCCAAAAGTCATTTATGTGAAAGTAAATATTTAATATCTGCCAGGCTCCAATAACTAAGCTACACTTCAAAATAAATCGAATAGCAAAAATTCAATAAACCTAATTCAGCAGTAGCATCCATGAGCATTTATCTTCTCTGCAGTTAGAATGGACCTTGACAGGGCTGCCTGTGTTCAGCCTGAGCAAGACAAGGCACTGCTCTGCAGCTCTTCCATCCTCACCCTCACAGGGTTTCTCTGTGCTGCTGGACAGGAGGGGTAACTGGGTGTTCTTCTTTTCTGGCAGGTTCTGGACTGGATTGAAAATCACGGGGAAGCCTTTCTGAGCAAACACACAGGCGTGGGGAAGTCTCTGCACAGAGCGCGCGCGCTGCAGAAAAGACATGATGATTTTGAAGAGGTAGCACAGGTAAGAATCTGAATCAGAGACTCCTGCAGTCTGGCTTGGGTTTTGTTACTCCTTTTGCATATTTAGAAAAAGCTATTGCTGTTTTGGGTCATGCTGCTCTCTGCAATCATTTGGAGCTGCCCAGGATCCTGTTGCTGGTCTGGAAGTCAGCATGCACACTGCAGAGCGGGGCAGGGCAGGACTTACAATCAGAAATCACCACCCTGGGTCGATGAAAGGTCTCAAAGCCCATGAGAAATTACAAGCAGCTTATGGGAAAGTAGCACAAACTGCTGGGGCATAGAGGAGAGTGGTTATGAGTGAGAGTGATGAAAAAAATCAATCATAACTCCTACGGTGGAGACTGAGGGCCTTGAGCATAAGGTGGGAAGCAGCAGTCAAAAAGCAGGGGAAACACCAGAGTGTGTTTGCAGTACGGACAGTCCTTCAGTGCTTTGTGTGGAAGGGATTTTTTGTTTTGGCATGAGAGGCAATCATTACAGGCAGACATTTTTATTGTTATTATTATTAATTTTCCTCATAGAACACTGTAAGCAAGATTTTTCCAGGAATTTGGTGTGAAGCTAAAATCTTGCAACTGTTCCTCAAAGTGGAGTCATAGTAGGTGTTTTAACATACATCCTGTCCTTATGTATAGATTTAAAAGAAAGAGGGCTTTTGATAAGTTCTTCCATGGATTGAATAGATTTTTTTCCCCCTAAGTATCCATGGTCAGAAGTTACCCAGTCTCTGCTCTGACTGTCAGATCATGTTACACTATTTTGGGGTAAATTTGAAACATCTTCTATCTGTAACTGATAATCTGTAAAGCAGAATATATCAAATGCTTTATCTTCCTGATGCACACAGGGCAGGTCATTGCTCAAATGTTTCACTGTGGCATAAGATAAAAATTTACTAGAGTTTTGTTTTGGTTTTCTGCAAAACCTTTCCCATGTGCTGGCCTAGTTTAATTTAAGATATTTCCAGTAAGAGGGACATACCTCTTTCACTGTTTCCTCAGGGAAAGTATTTCACTGCCTGATGGCAGCTCCTGACAAGATATTTTTTCTCCTCACCCTCATAGCGAATTTATATTTCTCTCAATCTCGTTTCTTCTTATTATTCCCTTGTTTATATCCCTGTAGTCTTATTTATCTCTCTTAAGGAGATAAATCCCAGGAAATGGGATAAATTAACAACCCTGTTATCTGTAGAATGTTGGCATGTCTTCTCCTATGTGCCTCCTAACCATATTCAACATATTTAATTATCTTAATATGTTCTTATTCACCAATACCTTCAAAATATTTTCCTGTCTATGTTGTTGGAAATTCAGATTACCAACATCCTTCATTCCATTAAATGTTCAGCTCTTGATAGAGTGTCCTATTGCTTGGCTTGCTAATGAATTTCAGTGTTACTGTTCAGCTGTGATGGGAAACCCTTGCATACCATTGACAAATCTCACAGCCTGAAAGCAGCAGTTCTGCATTGGTGGGTTTCTGAAATTTCATGGAACCACCTGTGGATTTAAGCTTTCTGGTAATAGGCTTGGATTTCTAAAAATCTAATTTTCTGCAAATTTATTAAAATGGATTTTAGGCTGGAGGATGCAAACCGTGGCTCTGCAAGGCTTCATCCAAAAGCACAAGTTAGTGTTGGTTTTCATCCTGAAATCAATATTAGAGGCCCTTCTAGAATGAGTGCTCAAGTCAGCTGCTATTGGATGCTATACTGGGCTAGCAAATGATAATTAGGATCATATAATATAGAGGAGCTGAAATTAAGTAATTTCATATCCTTTGTTTCATTAATATTTTCTAAATCCCCCTCCTCTGATACATTATCTTCATAATTCCCATTACATCTTGCATTTTCTGAATCACAGTTAGCATTTTTTTCTACCTCCTCTCTGAGTACTACTTAACTAGAGATGTGGGAAACAAATTAAGAACAGGTGAGAAGAGATAGAAAAACAGAGGAAAAGTAGAGGTGAGAGCAAGTCAGGTAACTGTGTGCACATGGAACAACAGCTCATTAAGGCTTGCTCTCGGGCTGATGGGATTTGGAGTTACATCCCCTCAGCAGGGCTGAGGAACCTGACAGTTTGGAGGTGGAGGTACTAGGGTAAGTCAGAGTATAACTTCTTTACTGAAGGCTTTTCTAACCTCCCTGTTAGGTCTCTTTCTATACCATTTCATCTCTCTGTGAATAACTTCAGACACATTTCCTTTCACTTCACAAGGCCAAATTCAGAGCAAATTAATCTCGTTCACTGGGTGACCATGTGTGTTCAAATGAAGGTGGGTGTTTCCAAGGGGGATGCAGAGGAAAGAAAAAAGTGTCATTTCCATGATTATAGAACCTCTTGGGTTCCTCTGAATCTGATTTCTTTTGCAGCTGATGGGTAGAATCACTGAGTGTCTCATTTCTCTGCCTGGACTGTTGTGAACATGAAGTTTATGGTGCATCCTAATTACAGATAATTGACACAAGGTGAACCTGGTTTGTTCCCAATGGCTTTGACAGGAATAGTTTGCTCTGGTGCACTCACATGAGAATATCACTGCTAATTTATGAGGTCTATCTGCAGTGTGACACTGGAATGTGGTGCTGGCAAATGGGCATGGGGACACACAGTGAGGGGAAGTGAAAGGAATCTCAGGCTTTATCTGGGGTCAAGGACTTGAGAATACAATACTCTTGGCTTTGGACAGAGTAACAGTGAGGGTAAGAGGAGAGGCCATAAATTTATCACACCTAGAATTCTCTTGCAGAAGCTTCTAGTGGGGTTGATTCTGCAGCTGTGGAATAAATCTCCTCTCTACTGTGATTACGACCAATTTTTATTCTTCCTAACTCCCTTCTCGATACTTAACACTTTAGAGTTGGTTGGAAATTAACTCTACATTAAAATATTTGTTATTTTTCTCAAGCTAACAAACATCTTTGCCATGGCTAGGGTGGATAACTGGCAGGACTTTTTCCCACTATAACCATGTAATAAAGCAGATATGCCACTGTCCTAAAAATACTGTTGGGTTTGCCCACTTCCCTTATCAGGACTCTAATTACTAGCTTTAATGGCAATAAAAAGGTTATGTTTGTTTTTCTTAAAAAAACCAAACAGTAAAAAAAGTGTTCTCCTGACACACCTGGTGAGCTTAACAATTTAAGCAATAGTATTTCCTATTGGCAGTTTTCTGATAAAAATGCTTAGCCTGCCATACAGCATAAATTTATTCTCAAAAATCCACTTCCTTTGGCTCTGATATATTTGTTCTTATCTCTTGCTGTTTCAGGAGGGCATTTGCAAAGGTCAGACTGGAAGCAATTTTCAGGAGTCTTCTTGACATTTTTAACAGGGGGAAGAACATTCCTAGTTTTGCCTTACTCCTGTAAACCAGAGTCTTGTGTCTGGCATTGCTGTGCAGAGAAATGCTCTGATTGACTGACCTGCCAAGGCACTGGATTGAGAGGTGGAACGTGCTCTCTCTATGTCTGATTAGAAAGTGCAGATTGATAAATCTGGATGTAATGATTCAATCAGGCATGGCCCAAATAGATCCCATTCCTGCATACAGCTGCGCTCGGAAAATGTCAGGGATTTTACAGCACTGTATTGTGGGCAATAGGAAATGTAATTTGGGGTCTCTTTCTCTCATAACTGCTGTTTAGACAGAGCTCTGGCAATTTTTCTGACTGTATTTATACTACATGGAACGCACAGATGGCAAATGTTTGAATTTGGATTAAAAAGCCTGAGCTCCTGGGAGGGAGGTTGTTATCTTGTATATACCTGCAACTGTTTCTCAGTCAGTGCTGGTACTGTTCACAGGCTGCCCCCCTGGGCACTGCACAGTGCCTGCCCTGCCCTGGAACTGTGTAGCCAGGCACTATCAGCAAAGGAACAGCACTCTGGATGTAGCTACAGTGTTCCAGTGACGGCCTCTTTGCTTGGCTGGAATTATTGCTGGCAAATCAGATAACGGTAGTCCAGCCAGTTATGGTCGTAAATCAAAAGATAATTTCATTTTAGGCCCTCTAACTTTTCCTTATTCAGGGCTTTCCTCCTGAAAATGGCATGCCTTCCAGTTGGAGAAGTGTCCCAACACTTCAGCACTATCTAGCTGAACTGCACTGTTGGAAGCCCTTCTGTTCTCTGTGTATGAAGAGAGGGTCACGGGCCATGTTCCTCTCTTCTGGCATTCCCAGCAGTCCGAGGTTGGGGTGGCCTTCTCAGCATCCTCCTCTGCTCAGGGACAGCACGGCTGCCTTTGTGCTGCTGCACAATTAGGAAAGGTCCTGGGAAGCTGCTCTGATAATCCCTTGCATTCTGCTGCCACAGGTCTGGGTGGTTTGGTGAGTGGTCTGAAAGGAGCATTTCTGCAGCCTTTCCGCCTTTACGAGCTTTTCCCTCAGACGCGCAGTTAAGGTTTCCCGTCGTTCCGCTCGATCCCCGTTTCGGCCGGGAGCCAGTGCGGATTTCCACCTGCAGATGGCACTCACAAAGCGCTGGAGAGCCTGAGCCCTAATGGGAAACAGAGCCGGTGTTTCTCATCCAGACTACCCAAACATTGTCTCGCAGTGAAATGAAGCAGAAGTGGAAGCTGGCTCGCTCCCTGTCCCATGGTGTTCTCCCACCCCTGCCAAAACCCACGTTGTTCAAGGTCACCCAGAAAAACAACCCCCCTAATATTTATTTTTTTTTTAATGCAAAGCTGGGCGGTCCATGGTTTAAGTCAAGGTGGTGCTTGTCATCTGTGTTTATGTGATAAGCTGCTCTCAGACCTTTGGAGCTGTTCTCAAGGCTCGTGGGCCACTTTGAGCTCACAGCTACAACTGGGTTTGCATTTAGTACCTGTGTGTGTGTGTTTGCATGCAATAGTTGGTATATTTCTCATGTAATCTAAAGGCACTGATGTTTACAAGGTGAAATATCACAACAATGCACACATTCTGAACAACCTTGGCTCAAAATCTGTAGGGTTGGCCCTTCTTATCAAACCCAGTAAAAAGATTGACTGGAGGCTGAGTGTGGCCATCAGAGTTCATGGGGTTTGTCCAGTGCAGCAGCTCTTGGTTCAGGCCTTGTGTTTAAAACAGTTTTGATGCAGGTACATGGCTGGATCCTTTATTCCTGGCTTTGAAAGTTTTATGGGATCCATTTTGCCAAGGGATAAGTGCAATGTAGTGGACTATCCTTGAATTATTGGAAAGAAGAAGAGCCGGACAAAATGTGAAAAACTGCTGGACTTTGCAGTCTGGCACTTGGGAAACCATTCAGTTTTCCTCTTCTTGGGTGTCTGTGCTTGCCTTCCTCCAAGACAGCTTTGGAAGACAATGATTAAACACCTGAACACTGGCTTTGTACCATCAAAGTTAACCTTTGTGTACATGCACAGTTCCTTTAAGATTCAGCTCTTCCTTTTATTCATCTCAGGGGGGTCAATGTATTTTCTGCAAGTGAAGGCTTTCAGCAGAGACCTTGAAAGCCAAGGGCCTGTATCAGCTATAAGAAATCAAAGCTCAGGTGATGTTCTTCATCTAAGAAGCAATTTGTTCTCCAGTATTCCTTTCTAAAATATTCCCTTCCTCCATTGTGCTGTTCTTAAAATACTGGCAGTTTAGAGTTTTTAAAAAGCCCTTGCAGATAAAAAGAACTTTAGGTGCAAATATGTTGAAAAAATACGATTATGTTGTTTGTCATGTGAAATATCCAGAGTCCCGTAAGAAATTTTGCAGCTAAAAGTGGTATTCTGTGACCTCTCAGTCCCACATAGTTTTACTTGAACTGCTTTAAAACTAAGTGTGGTAATGGAATAGTCAGGCCAAAGCTGAATTGCAAACAGCTACTTGTTTGGCCTTCAGGATAAAAACTTAGTGCTTTCCCATACAAATTCCAGCTCTGTTGGATGTCGTTGTTCTAAAGTTTGGCATGAAGTTCAGTACTGATGTAAAACAGCTAGGAATAAATTAAGAGTCCATGTTGATAATGAGCACTTAGGAAGTATTGTCTCAAGGTGGTTTTTTTTAATTATTATTCTGTTTTACTTTTTACAATTTTGTGAACTATCTGGTTGTTGAAAGGAATAGCTTGCTGGGCATACTGGGTTTTTCCCTTTGGGTTGAGTGACTAAAATCCTGTGTAGGATGAAATATTAAGCCAAAACAGGGAGAAAGCAGACAATTAAACCTGGTAAGAATTATGCTCAAACTTGGCAATAATAACTGTACTTTGAGTAATGCCAAATCTTTTTTAAAATAACAAAAGCATGAGACAGGCAACAAAAAATCAGGCCTACTCTTATTTTCATCATCCTTTACATGGCCATTAGCAAGTTCTGAAGCTATAATCTGCATTTTCCCGTTCACTTCATTTATGTAAATGTATTCACTTCTACACAAAGAGGAAAAAATGCCCACTGGCAGCAGATTACACAGGCCTTTGTACCATGGTGTAGGAGCTCCAGAACTCTTAGTTTCTCCTCCTGGCTGGCATAAACTGCATCTGGCAGCCACAGACAGCAGAGATCAGTGGAACTGCCAATACATGGGCTGTCTGTGAAGGTTATCTAGGGACTGCTGGATCCAAAAGCTTCTAACAACATACCTAGGGGCCAGAAAATTTATCATGGGAGCTGTGGTACAACTCTGTGCATGAAGTCTAGAAGCCTCTGGGTCCTGGGATGTGTCTGCATTGCAAGAGCAGAGATACTGGAATGGTTCTGCACAGCTGGGCCAGGAGCCAGAAGGGCTGGGAAGGGTGGGCAGATTGCCTGGGTTGGATGTGATGCTGTGGGGTCTGGACTGCCAGAGCTAAGTCAGGAGCAGGGCACGTGAGATGTGTTTTCCCTGAGGAGGTGTGAAGGAAGGACTCTTCAGAGCACATTTTGGGTATCAGTCCCATGGAGACTCCGGTAGCAGCAGCCTGGCAAATCTTCTGGAAGCAGTGGAATTGAATTGGTGGCCAGTGGTACTCCATGATTAGTGGTAGTGGGGAACCTGGTTTTAGACAGGCAGAGATCTTCCTGGCAGTTGTGTGAAGGGCTGTATCTATTATGTCTTTGAGTTTGCATTTCAGTGTATTTCTGCTCCAGCTCAAGGTGATTTTCTTTCCTATTTCTTCTCTTCCAAAATCACTTGACAGCTGGATCTTTTCATTAAACCTCCTGCAGCATGATTTACAAATTAAATTCTCCCTATAAAATCTCAAGTCCTGGCAGCACAGTGCATTTTTTCACAATTGCCAGGAGCTAGCTTCCTATCACTGGTTTATTTGGGTAGGTTTGTGTCTTTAAAGTATGTTCCTTTAATTTCCTATAAATACCTAATGCTGTTCCCATGGCAGAAAGGGAGACAATGGAGCTATTTAAGAAATACATATTTTTAATTCTGGAGGTTCTGGAAAATAGAATTTCTATTGTGTGGTGAGTTCTGAGATTTTTGAATTAATTTCTTTTTGAATCAGAAAAGACAGCCAATGTTTCCTAAAGAAGATAAATCCTGGAATTTGTTTCTTTAAGGCCCAAAACTTCTTAAAGAGAACACTGGAAAATTATAGCACTGATATGTTATATAAACCAAATACTAAAAATATATTCAATATAGTACTGGTGTATCAACTGAATAAACCTAGAGCTGAAACAAAAGGTGTTTACCACTGACAATCTCCATGATATATACCCACTTAGAAAAACCACTGCTGTTCTGACTGACCTGTCTGTGTTGATGAAAGCCATCATCATGTAAAGGCTTTTAAAACTTTCTGGTCATTTTTCTTTGTGCTCTTCTTATTGGCAGGTCAGTGGGTTATCAAACTGCACCTTATCGATTCCAGAAGATGAATTGCAGCAATGTCCAGGTCTCATTTGTAACGATGGTGGGACTGGTACTCTTCAATTTCTTGTAGCTATTGATAACAGGGAGGCTCAAGGGGACAAGAGTGACACTGTGAATCCTATGAGCATTTTCACTTTGTGATTCTGTTCTGATGCAGTAGAAGGAGCTGCCCCAGGCTGTGCTGCTGCCTCTGGGCCAGCCAGTGATGGCTTTAGGAGAATGGCACAACACGAGCCACAGCAACTGCTTATGACATTGCTGCCAACCACAAGTATGCTGCTTTGCAGACCCTGGTAAAGAGAGAATCTAATGTAGATTAAACCAATATTGGGGATTTGCATGCAGTAACAGAGCAAAATAATTTTCAAGGACAGATTTTAAGTATTTGTTGTCATCGTGCAAATTTTCTGGAAATAGCCTGAGTTCCATTGATCACTCTGCTGCACAAGATTGAGAACTAAATCACACTTCCAATTTCAGATAAATTGCTTATAATTAACTTGTTCTAAAGAGTGGAGAATCCAGTTTGATGGCTCTACACTGCAGAGAAGCTGCTTGGCAGTGTGATTGTGACTCTCTTCTTTCCCTATCATGGATCTCTAATTGTCCAGATGAAGGATGTTCTCTTAGTCCCACATCGGGTGTTTGAATTGTCTGAAAACTAGGCTTCTATTATGAGACTATTGCAGAGCTTTTATACTGATTATCTATCAACTGAAAGTATTTAACCGTCTCTTTATTGCATATAAACCTATTTTTAAAATTTATTTCCCTGGGATAGAGTTCAGATCTCAATTTCCCCTGTATAAAGATGGGAAAACCTCAGTGGATTTCCAGAGTTCTTTTGGAATTACACGTGTGAATAGGGACAAAAATCCCAATGTGTATACAAATAATTTACTTGTTGATTCAGTGCTTGTAACCCAGCCATTAATATTGCCCTCCATAACTGTGGTCTGTGAGGTCTGGTTCTGCATAACTGAGTCCCAAGGAAGCCCTGTTTTGTGTCACTGTGGAAATGGCTTCTGCTTCGTGGCATTTAGGCACCTTTGTTTAGTGTCTGCTTCAGAGCACCACCACATGCAGAAACACAGAGCACTCTCCTCCTTTGCTGAGCTAGGGAGAGAAATTCTAAGATTGATGTGAGAAAAGCAGGCAGAATCAGCTTCTCATGCCTCTACATTTAAAATGAAGCTTGTTTGGGGAGAAGGAAATTGCAGAATTTGCAAGAAGTCAGGAAGCGAGACAGGAGGTGTCTCTGAACTGTCAGTGAGCGTGTGCACATGTGTTAGTTTAGCATGACTGCCTGTTTTAGTATGCAGCTGATACAAAAGAAACCACTGCATGCTCCAGAACAATGGCACTGGCTCCTATTAACACACAACTCCCATTTTTATTAGGGTATTTTGTCTGATGCATGAGATGTTATCAGTGCTGGCTTTTTTTCTGTGCAGTGTGGGTGAGTCTCTGTGACATTGGTGAGATCCACAGCTCTGCAGCAAGCAGAGAGCTGAGCCTGCCGTTGCCTCCTCTGGAGTGATGCTAAGGCTCAGTTCAGAAGTGCACGGTGTAAAAGGGTGGTTGTGACTCCTCAGTGTCAGGGAAGGGGATGTGCAGCCCTCAGGTGAAATGTGTCAGCTGAAGCAGTGCACTGCTGGGTGGAGTGGGGGATGTTTCTGCTTGGAGAGGGGAGATGGCTGAGACCGCTGGGGTTTGGCCTCTGGCTCCTGGCTATTTTGCCAGTGGCCAGGATTTATATTGACAACCAGAGTTTGGATTTGTCAATGCCCGCACATCAAAGTTGAGTGCAGGAAGGACTGGAAACCTGCAGTGCTCCACAGTGGCAGAGAGGGGTCTGGTACAGTCTCAGTGTTATTTTCTGTTGACTTCTTGGGCTTTAGACCTAATTGAAACCTCTTAAAAAATCAGAGGCATGTGTTTGTTCCCACCACAAAAGTGGCTCAGACAAATACCATCCAGGCAGGAATGCATTCACATCATTCCTCCTTTGGAAAAAGGTACCTTTTCTGAGTTGGGGTGGACAGCTGCTGCTCCCAGTTCCTTCCCCAAAGGATTCCCAGTTTCATCCGTGCCACAGCACAGTTCCTCAGTGCACACTGAGTGATGGGCAGTGCTCAGGCTTCACTCCTCTGTCATGCACTGAAAACCAAACGGGAGAGAAGCAGCCCCAGAGCACAGCCAGGGCTGTGCAACCACGCTGAAATGCCAGTCATCTCTCCTGAGTGTGCTCCCCTGTGGGGTGGGGAATTGGGTCAGTAGGTCACTTAACCATTGCAAATTTAGGTTTTTATAGGCGCATGTAAATGTGGGACAGAAAAAAAAAGAGATTTTTCAGAGCATGGAGCAGAATCCAATTTGTGTGCTAACATCAGGATGTGAAAAAAGGAGATTATTTTGGGATGAGAATGCTGGGAGGAGTGTGACTTGGTGTTTGGACCTGCTGGACATGCCTCCAGGGTGGGGGCAGGTGCCCAGATCCTACTCTTTGGAGTTTGGCACAGGGACAGCAGGCAGAGAGAGATCAAAAGACAAAGAGAATTTCTGTGATCCTTGCTTTTGTCTCTTATCATGGCCAATCTTATCCTTTGGGGGCTGATTTGGGATTTTTGAAGAGGATTGGGTAGGGAGAGGGAAAGACTCAGCAACACTAAATGAAGAATACACTAGAAAGCTGTCAGGACTTTTTAGTAGTAAAAAATAAGGCAGATGTTGAGTCTAGAGGCAGTATCTCATATGCCTGCAATATTCATGGAGATTTACACTTGCCAAAAATCAGTACATTTTATAACATGAAAACTTCTGGTGGGAACGCCTCTGTACCAGATCTCTCACTGTAAGTCATTATTAAGATATATTTATCTCAGATCATGTGTGGCCCCCTAATAAGAGCCAGAAATAAAACCATGATATCTTTCTAAATCTTTGTTGTGCTTATGGATAAGCTGAATTGAATTTCATTCACACAGTAGAACACATTTTTAAAATGTACCTCATATGAGTGCTTTCTGGCCAACATGAAAAATGTTAGTTCCTGTCTGGAACTTTTCTAAAGTATAGGAATAAGTCTAGTATAAAATAAATAAAGTGGTCTGTTACTTCCAGGGTAATGAAACCTCCTTCCATTTTTCCTCAATATGAGTATGCAGTATGTCTCCCTAGGTGTTAGAGGAGATTTTAATCTTTTGAAGTTTTAAGGAAGACAAAGTCTTTAGTCCATCTCACTTTGGTGGCACCTCTGAAGAACTAATTTGATGGGTAAGCCATACAGACAGTTCACATGTCAGGGAAATAACAGTGGTGAAAAATTGGTTTATAAATCAAAAAAGATTCAGAGAATGGTTTCTACTCCTTTGAAACAAATTCCAATGTGTAAACCATGACAGAGAGGTGAATTAATGTTGACAGTGAAGAAATTCTGAATCCAAAGGGACTGTCTTGCTGACCTGCTCCTAAAGATTCTCCACTAGAAGAAGGAGGTGAAGTAAAAAGTTACTTCAATTTTAATTGAAGCTGGGGGAGACCGTTTTATTATTGTAGATAGCAGAGGGGCATTCTCCATGCAATTATCTGAGGTCCAGAGAGCAGGGAGATAGAGGATGGATGTTGTCTGAGTGGTGGGCAGGTGCTGTGTTACCATTGCTGTTCACAGAGTATGTTGGGAAACCTCCCTTTGCCAAATGAAAATATCCAAATTGTGAACAGAACAGAAGTGTTGGAGTTTTATTCTAATTGTGTGTTCGTTTCTGGCAGACAATGTACTGAAGTGTGAGGGTTATTCTGGAAGGAAAGTGATTTTTTTTTTTTTGTAAGTGATGAATTTTTAAGTGATTCTTTGCTACAAGTTTAAATTTAATGGGGCAAATTGGAGGGATCCAGGAGAGAACACCAACAGGCTCCCAGCTTCCTTCTGGATGTTGAAGGAATACAGACAATGCTAGAACATGGCACCACAAGATGTGATGCCCTCACTGAGAGCATCTCCTGCACCACTCCCACCTGGGCTGGTGCACAGGAGCTGATACAATGCAGAAAGTCAGGGAGGAAATCTTTTACAAAGGAGCAGCAGCAAAAATCTAATTAAATCTGCATCCTTCCTCAGGTAGCAGCAGTTCACTGACCATGCTAAAGGGATGTGGTGTATCTTCCTCTACATTTTTCCTGCCAACAATCAGTTTGCTTGTCAGAGGTGGCCTTTCACTTGTGGCAAAAAAGAGTTCACTGCAGATCTGGAGGTCCTATGATGCATTAGTGGTACACTTCCCTTTTTGCAGCAGCCTGTGTTGCTTTCTTTTTCTCTATTACCAGACAGAAAGAATGATTGTTACTTGATGTATGTGCAGCACTGTGTTGTGCTCCAGATTGCCTGGTCTCAATATTCAGCTGTGTAGGAATTCTTAAGCTGAAAGCTCAGGAGAATGTGGGTCAAAGTTTTGCCAAATTTTCTTCCTTTAAACATTATCTCATTCTGTAAGCAATCCCATGCCACTCCAAATGGGCTTCAAGAAAGATGTTACAACCTAGCTCCACATTAATGGAAATAAGAGCATAGCTGAGTCAGGGTAGTGGCTGTGGGGGAAACAGAAAGGAGATGCTTTTCTGTCTTTCTCTGTCTTTTGTAGGTTTTATAAAAATACAGGCACAGAACTCACATTCTCACAGGTTTATTTCTGCTGTTGTTTTCAAGGCAACCATGATGCCAGTTGTACTTGGTGCTGGCTTTTCCCAGTGCTGTTGCCAGTCCAAAGCCTTTTAATACTGTTGTTGCTGTCTTTGAGGTCTCCAAACCATGAACGTGATATTAAATCCAGAATGCCTGGAGTTATTTCAATTCCAGAGACCAACCAGACTTGATAAAGCTGTCTTGATTGCACTCATGTCTGTAGGGTACAGGAAAGATGTGATCTGAGCTTTTGGGACAGAAAACAATACCATGCCCTCCTGGATTGCTGCTCACCTTGGAGCTGCTGCATGTTTATTTCTCCACTTGCCTTTCCTTTTGCCTCTATCATAAAGGAGTTGTGGAGCTTTGCTGTGAACCACCTGGGCTTTTTGATGATATTAATCATTTAAGAAGCTTTCAAAAGGAGCTGCATTTCACTCCTGACAGTTTGCCTTCTTGTGCTCCCTTGTCATTTCCACAAAAGAAAATGCTTTCCTCATTTTTGCTGAATTTCAAAGGCTCAGTTACCATACAGTCACTTGAGCAGCTCTCAGTTGTACACTCTGCAAATTACTCAATTCTGAAATTGGGCAGTGATAAGTCTGCTTTAGTGGTACACTCACTGTGCTGCATAACACTGAGCAGTAAGAGTTTGGGTTCATGTTCGGTACCAAAACCACTGTTGTTGTCTTCATTGTCCTTCTTTCCTTGCTGCTGCTCCCCTTTACATACCTGTTCCTGTACATGTCCTCCAAGTGAAGGGACCAAGATATTTACATGTAATTACCAAGGATAAAATACTAGAATAAAACCTAGCCAAAAATCATCAGTTTCAGATATCTCCCCTAATTCTTACAGATCCTTGTAAAGACCATAAAATATTGAAACAACAGGAGTATTTCATCATCTCATTTTAACATTCTGTTTGGATATGCTTCTACAAGAAGAGCAGTAAGGAGGCAGAAAATAAGAACTGAACTATTCTTATAAGCACAAAATGAGCCTGCATGTATTTTGCTTTCCCATCCTGACCTCTCTTGGTCTCAGGATGACACTGAGGGTGGCTGAGAGGTGCAGGGCTTTGCCAAGCAAGTTTTTGTTCTTTGTGTATTTCTAGTATGTACACACTGATGTGCATCTATGTGTCTTTACATACTCATTAATGTTGGATGAGATGTGTGATTTTAAATGTAATGTAAAACATTGTTTCACTATATATTTAGTGGCATTTTGTTGAATAATGGTTGTGATCACACTGGAGGTAATTAGCATGATTGTGGTAATGGGAGTATTTTTTACTTGATGTATGAGTGCACTCCTGATTGAGATGAACAATTGATGGGATGAAATACACCACAGCCAACATGATTTTTTTTTAATCTAAAGTAAGCACTCAATATGAAATAGCACTGAGGAATTATTTTAGCTAATGTATTCCCAGCTATTAATTCTAATCTTGCTTATTTATTAGTTTGAAGGTATAAGGTAGCTTTTAATCAATTTATCTGGCATTTCAGCAGTTGATGTAATATGTAAGTGCCACTCTTTAAATTCAAATAATAAGTTCATCTTGGTTTCTATGTGAACCCTGAGGGAAGGTCATAAATAAAAGTAACAATACATGGAAAAATATCTGATTCTTCACAATGGTCAGTGAGGATTCTGGGTTGTATCCACCTTGTCATTCCTGGGGATAATTTATATCTAATGAGGACTGGAAAATGCCATATGCTTATATTTAAAACATATTATATACAATATATTACACATAAAATTTTATACAGTTCAGTGAAATAATGGAATTACTGGAGTTGTAAAGTAGTCATTAGTATCAGCATGATATCAGTGCAAGGAGAACTGGGGTGAAATTATGACAAGAAAAACTGAAGATCAATTGCCATATTTAAGGAAGAACAGTCTGAAGAAGGTGCCAATGGAAATTTCATTAGCCTAGATGTTTTTTTAAAAGGTCTGAAGAAGTTTCCATTCTAGTGTATAGTGGGGAACAATTTTGTACTGACAGAGGAGTGGCTGCATGACCTCAGAGAGATGCTCTGCCTGTAACTTCTGTAACTGTAATTCCTGCTAAGTCTGGTTTGAATTAGAGCAGCAGAGCACAAGTAAGAATATAAGTCTTGATTTGATTATGTGCAATTCAAATGGAATAAAATCACAACTTATATTAGATCATCATATGCACTTAGCCTTTGCCCTTCTTAAGGGAGGAGGAATTCTGACAAAGATGGATGCTTCCTTAAACCCCAGATTTATTGATCAAAGAAATGTTTCATTGTGGTCACTTATTTTAGCTTTAGAATATCAAGTTACTAAAGATATAATTCTCCACAAAGGCCTGACTGTTGAGATCACTTAACCTCAACAAATACTGGAGCTAGTTTTAACAAACTAGCTTGAGCTGAGAATCTGATAGCAGTAACTGAGCTTCATAATTAAGGGTGACAGTAGTTTATAGGGCTTGACAAGAACTGCAGAATCAGCTCCATAATTATAGTTTTGCCGGTGTGAATCGTGCTGTAGTTTCTTTGGGCAGGAGTTTTACTCACTGTCTATGCACAGAACAGGTACCAGGCCTCCAGAATTCTATTTTTAGCCCTTTGCCATTTTTCCCTCTCCTGTGATCTTGGGGAGATGGTTAGAAGGCTGACCCAGTTCTCCCTGAAGTCAGTAAAATCCTTTTTACTGCTTTCAGTGAGAGGTGGATCAGGCTTTGAAGTTTGTCTCGACATCCCAATTCGCAGCAGGAGTGCTGATACAGAGATTTCATCTTTGGTGCTGAAGAGGCCAGTCACCACTCTGAAGAGCATAAAGGAGATATCACATCAGAGAAAGCATAATAAGTCTCCTAAACTTCAGCCTGCAGACATAATATGGGATTCACATCACTCATCCTTAGTCAAGAATATCAGATCTAAGCTAGTCCTCTTCCTCTCTCTAGTTGGTACTCACTGGCCTCCAGAGATGCCATCTCTTCCATGCCTTTTTCATGGTAGAACCCAGGTGACAAAGCTCTCTGAATCAGTACAAGGAACCTTTGCCTGGAACTGTCTTGCACAGCCCCAGAACTTGGTCATTACAGGCTGGTGCTACCTCATTCCACTTCTCTCAACCTCTGCTTGGGAAGTGGAGTCTGGGGTGTGTAGTTTGTGTTTAATGTGATTGTGTATCTCACCACCTGCTCTTTTCCCCTCCCTCATGGTTCTCCTGATGTTGACAGCTAATATCTTTCTCTGGCTGATGGGAATGGCTCTCAACACATTGGAGAACTTGGAGACAGTCACCTTGAAAATGCCTGAAATAAAATAAACAGCTGTAAAATAATATACAAGGACAGATTGTTCTGGAAAAAAATTACCCAGATTAAGGGCATGAACTCTGCCCTGGACTACCACTAGACACAGCTATTTTCAGTGAAATCAGTCTAGAAACATGCAGCAATAAACTATATACATATAGTTCCTAGCAGTAGATAAAAATTACGTGGAATAATTTTCTGTAAAAGCACATGGGCCAAAACCAAAATGCTACATTCAATTGATTGATACCTTAAAAATGTGGGGAGGATCACAAAGATATATATACACACATATATATCCTTGTGTTTGCAGATTTCATGATTGAAATAGGTCATTATGCAAAGATTGGTCTACAAAGATTATTAAGAGATAGGAAGTGGGAAAAAAAGTTGGTTTTGTGGGTGAAATGGTGCAGAAGTGTGGAATGCCAGTTAGCATTTCACTGAGAATTTTAAGGGTTTGCACATGACAGTTCTCTCATGGTTAATACAACATTAAGGAAAAATGCCACACAACCCTAAGATTTCAGGAAGAGTATAATTTTATAACTCATGATTATTTTTAAAACCAGATAACTTCTGCTATTATTGTTTGTGAGGAACTAATCTGCACAGATGAAGAGGAGAAATTCTTCAGGGGATCTTATTCTGTAGGGATAAGTCATTTTTGGTGCCTCTTCTTCAGGATACTACAGAAAATCTTCATGGGTCTGCAGTTTGCTGAAAAAGGGACAGCCATGATTGTCCTTCTTGTAGCAAAAATCTGCTTCTGCAGTTGCATTAGATCTTACCTTCTTCCAAAGCTTTGAATTGTGATGCCAGCTTGCAGATGTGCCAGGTCCTGTGCTCCTGCCAGATCTCAGAAGGGCTGGGAATCTGAGCCAACCTCTTCTGGCTGGGGATGGTAGGACAAGGAGGCATTGCATTGGTTTTCTTCATTGTAAAACTTAATTCTCTCTTGGATTCTCACCCTGCCTGATCCAGGGTTATGTCCCACCAAAAAAGTACAAAGTGATTCAAACAAATAAAGTAAGGGTCTGTACCCCAAAGAGCTTATTAATAAGAGAGCAAGATCAGGAGGAAAATTTAGGGAGCAGGGAAGCAGTGCAGCACCATAGCAGCAACCAGGATGAAGCTCTTAGATTCAACAGGGTTTGGTTCAATGCTTGTGGAGAAATAGATGTACATGAAAATATTGGATGTGTGTAACAACTTCCAGTATGATTTATGTGCACTTTAGGCAAACAAACAGAAGAGAAATAGAGCAAAGGAGTAACCTGTGTCTTATTTGGCCTGTGCTGTGTGTACATCTCGACAGCTGACAGGAGGGGACAGTCCTTTCATGAGCACATCGAGCTCAGGAGTTCAAGGCGAGGGTGGGTAACTCCCAAATGTGGCTGCTTATCTGAACTGTATCTAAGTCTCTTAAATCTGCAACAGTGAGCTGCAAATCTCTCAGCACCAGGCCTTCCTTCTAGAATGGCAGGAATACAACCATTAGTTGTTTTTCCTATCATAAACTGACCTGTTTTTAAAATCCAGACATTTACCTGTGACCTCTGTGGACAGTGATAGAAAAAGAGGTAGAGAAAAGTGTCTCCATACTCAAAATGCACTGTGTTCAAGCTTTTTGTGCATGACACATTTCTGCAAACACATCCAAAAATAGGTATGAATTCTTCAGGGAAGGATCCCTGTATGCTGACAGTGCATGTCACAGCCCAGGGAAAACTCTGAGTGTGGCTCCTTCCACACCCAACCAGCTTCCCTGCAGAAAATCCCCTTTGCCTTTGGAAAATCTCCTGCAAAGGGGCTGCTGCATCTTTTATTGTCTGTGCAGTGAGGCCAGAGCCTCTTTTGAGGCCAGTCTGTATTCTCTTTCCCCCAAAGCCTAGGGTCCAGCCTACACCCTTTGCACCAGTGGATTTACATCTGATCATTGTGTCAGTGAACTCATCCACAGGTAATTTGACATAGCACCTGCTGGAGTCAGAGACTGTAATGGCTTTCAGCAGAGGTGGACCTAAATGTGTTAGGGACAAAGGCAGCAAAGCTGTGTTCATACTGTATTTCAGCAAAAGTATTTTGTGTCCTAAATCTGTGTCACAAGGAGAGAGGGAAAGCATTTACAAGTACACCAAATAATACATATAAAAGCAGGAACAGTCTTCTGCTCAGGGAGCTGGACTGGTGTGTGAGCTGCTGTAGTGGTAATGTGTCAAAAACCCTGGAGTGGACTAGACTTTGAAAAATTGTGCTAGCTTTGGCATCTGCTCCAAATACTATTGGAAGAGGATCATTCAGAAAGGATGCTGTTAAGAGAAACTGGACCAAATTTCAGATCACATTAAATGGAACATTTTTTACAAACTCTCAGCTAAAGAGGTTTCCAAAAAATTATTATTAAAACATAAAATTTTGCTGCTGTTAACAGCCTAACCATTATAGCAGTAGCCTGAAAGTGAGGGAATAAAAATTTACTATTGGTAACAAAACTGTCTCAAATATGTTCTTCACAGTCCAAAAGGAGAAATGCAAATACCAGATATTTATAGTCAGCCCTCAGAAACTGGGAAAACGAACAGTCAATGAGATGTTTTCTTTTTGCTTTTTATAACTGGAAATATTTTCCCCCATTAAACACTTGGAGGTCAATGTTCCATCTCTGTATTGAATATTTTCTCAAACAACTGTTGACTGCTGCAGGATATTATCTAAGCAGGAACAACATGGCTTGATTCATGGCTTTTATTTTTGACAGTGTTCAGGTAATGCTCAGAAGTACATGTGTGTGTCCACAGTGTTCAAAGGTATTTTGTGTATACGCATCGAGTTAATGCATTTTGAAACTGAGGAGGATTTTGACATGGAAGGTGCTCCAATTCTACTTCTATTGAAGCAGAGGTTAGAATTCCCAGTGGGAGCAATCTTAAGCCAATGCCAAGCAGTTCTGAAGATCTAACCCAGTAATGGAAACACCCTTAAGCTGATATCTTTGTCTCTCCTTGTTTTTTAAAGTGTTGAATACCAAAGAGCTATTGGCCTCATCTTGAGGGGAGAAAAAGCTTTTATATGACAGCAAGTGCTGGCTCCGTTTAGTTTGCTAAACAGAGCTGACTAAGGCATAGCTCCATGGTTCTGGAGATGACTGCACTCACTTTCCATTTCTCCTGTTATTCATGAGAATCTCTCTTGTATTAGTTGAGTGGTGTTTTCCAGAAATGTGGAAAAGAGAGAGAGAAAGGATGGGCAGGTAGCTTGAAACCTGAGCTAAGTTGGATGGAGATCCCCTTTGTTACTTGACAGTCAGGCATGTCTTGGGTATATTAATTTGCTTCTGGGTTCTTCAGTAAAGTAGCTTCTTCTGTAAAGCAGGAGTCATACACCTCACACCATAAAGGCCATGGCTGTGGGGTAAATCTATTCAGGACAGTGCAGTGTTCAAATTCTTACATAATGCAGGGCAGGTCCATGCCCTGGGCAAACTAGAAATGAGCATTACATACTGGCAGCTAAACACAGAAGGAGCTTGAAGACATGGTCTATCTCACAAAAGGCAGTGAAATGCAAATATTTCTTCTTCTCTGGCCAACATGACTGCATGCTGTAATGTGAGAGCAGCTGGGAGGCCATTGCAGAGAGCTGGTGGCTGAGTGTCACGTGAGGCACTGTAGCTTTCTGAGCTGGTGAGTCCCACTTGCTTGATTGCATTATCTTTGAGAAATTGCAGGGAACTTGGAAATAAACAAATGGGAAGTCCTATTGCTGTGCCTGGTAGGATGGGGATGGGATGGTGTGTTTCAAATAAGAAATTATTTCATGTGTACTCAAGGATTAGTCTACGTGGCTTTGTACATTCTGCTTTCACAGATGGCAGTGCCACAAGGAAATATTGTATTGTTTTAAAACTCTGGTAACCACTTGCTTTCGTGCCTTAAGGATAAACAGCCTCTTTCAAGGGTTTCCTTGCCACAGTTGTATTACTCACACTGTGTTTCTTGCTTTGTTTGCTGGTAGAATACGTACACCAATGCAGACAAGCTCTTGGAGGCTGCAGAGCAGTTGGCTCAGACTGGGGAATGTGACCCTGAAGAGATCTATAAAGCAGCCCGGCATCTGGAAGTTCGGATTCAGGACTTTGTCCGGAGGGTGGAACAGAGGAAACTTCTCCTGGACATGTCAGTCTCCTTCCACACCCACACCAAAGAGGTAAGGTGTGCATGAGGGAATTTTGCTGTGTATTGTAGAGTGCTGTCTCTGAAAACTCAGATCACAGAGAAAAGGCATTTTCACCACACAGGGCTGATAATATCCAGTTTATTTTGTGCATATGAGTAACTGCTGTAAAGAGAAAATAAAATGTGAATGAAGCATATGAATGTTACAGTACACTAAAATACAGCGACACCATATCAAGTGGAATGTATTGTTAGAAAGCAAGAATTCTCTTGTAAGAACGTGAGCTGATATTAACACATTAAGTATAAACATGCCAGCAGCATAATCCTCTGAGGATTCCATTTAAATGTACTGTTAATTAAGATATCATTATGTGTTACTAGAAATCTTACATTGTTTAATGAAGCAGACTTTTCAAAACAACTGTTAAAGAAAAAACAGCCACATACTGATACAGTGAATCAGTGAGGATCTGAATAAATGCTGTTTAGTGTAATTGAAAAATATCCAGAGATAAGACTGTCTTGCCAGAGATACAGTGGACAGGACATCAAATGGGAGGCCACTGGGGATGTAATTAAAGCATACTTCACATTTTCTGCAGTCCAAAGGCCATTCGGTGGTGAGTGACTTTTAAAGATAGGGTTTCTGCTGAGAGAGATGGAATTAGTCAGGATGGCTGTTTTCATGCTCTGCAACATCTGTTTGCAAAAGCAGGGAGATACTCTGAGAAGCTGAAAGCTTTGCCTGTGCTTGTTGATTTCAGTGTTACAAACAAGTTGTGTATATCAGGCTTCAGCGTGTTGGGGAGCCCCTGAAGTAGAAGGTACATGCATACATTTATTTAAATGTGTATGAAGATGGAGTTACAGCATATCCATTGTAGCTGTTGGTACAGGAAGGTTTTTATTTCACATCCTGCTTCTGCAGTATACTAAATTGTAGTTAACTTTCAGCTGGTGGATAATGCTGTTGTTCCCAGTTGCTCTAACACTAGCAACTATGTTGATTTGCCACTGGGGAAACTTAATTGGTTATTTCCTCAGTAGAAATTATTTCATAACAGTTTCCTGTTGTGATTAACCTTGATTCACGTATGCAGGTGATGACTAGTGAAAAAAAAGATAGTTATTGGTATTGTGTAGCCTAATTTGGCTTTGGTAAATAAAGCCTCTCTGTATGAAGGATTTGGGATTACAGTGCTTATACTCCTGTTCTTCTTCAACAAGAAGGGGTTTGCCTGCTCTGCACACCTGGTTTTAATGAGCTTTGTTTTAGTGAATAAAAATGTAGATGTATAAAAAATTTACATTTTAAAAAAATTATTTTTAAAACCAGTCTTTTGTGATATCATCAATGCTGTTCTCTAGATGTTGAGATTAAATGCTAAGTCTTTGCCTCTTTAATGATTTCCTGTGAGACAGATTGGTTCTGTGATGTCTTTTTGGAACATTCAGTAATTAATTCATGTAATTTTTTTAAGGAGATCCAGAGTGGACAGACTCTTAGTGCCTCTCTCCTGTAAAAGTCCCTTCCAACCCAAACTGTTCTATGATTCTGTGACTCTGTCTCTAGAGGGACAGTCAAGGGAGCTGTGGCATTGCAGGGACACAGCAAAGTCCACATGGACACAGGAATCCAGGTCTGTCACAACGAATGACAGCCGATGGGTTGGGTTGGGTTGATAAAGTTGCCCAGTCTCCAGGAGCTCCCCAAAGCCTGAGGATGCCCAGGAGTCTGCAAGGGGAAGTTTTCACTTGCTTACCCTTGTGTTAATTCACTCCTGGAGGGCCCAAACACTCTGATGTTTAATGAATTTCACTGTGTGCCACTGCCTGGCTCCTTCAGTGGCACATTTCTGTGCTGGTGGAACCCACACAACTCAGTATCTTGGGGTTTTTTTTGCCAAAACTATTAAGTGAGGAAGTTGCTGTGGTTTTAGTGTTTGTCTGCCAGCTGTGGGGATCCCCACAGACACAGTGAAATAACAAAAGACTGCCAGGGGGAATTAGTGTAAAGGGCAAAGAGTTACAACAGAAGAGCCTTAGTACATGTTTGGATCTGTATTTGCCTTTTTGTGCTGTAAACATTGGCTTGTGTAGAAATGATTTATTGCTTGGCCCTTCTTGTGTATTCTAAACCAGCAAGTTAATCAATGTAATTGTCATTCTTCAATATGAACTTAAAACAGGTTCATTTAAATAATAGCAGATCCATTTAAATCACAGCAGATGTCAAGGCAGAGAATCCTTTTGCAGCAGCAGCAGTCCAATAGTGGGAGATCTGAGGTCCATTGCTGCTGTCTACCAGGAGCCATTCCAGTCATGGTGCTCACACAGGCCTCCCTTGCCCTCCTACCTTGCCATGTTGATCCTGATGCTGGTCTTGCTGTGACCATCCAAACCCATCACCTGGGAGTGTCTTGGAGTGAGGAGAAAGCAGTTTGCTTGCCATGTTAACCTGTTTAGCACCAGACATATTTGGCATTATCACTTACTTAATAATACCCATCATTATTAATTTCATCCTTTGTAGCTCTTAAAACCATTTCTTAAACTATGCATAACTCTTTCTCTTATGTCCTTGGAAATTAAAAAAGTTCCCTTCATATTTTTTTGCCCTGATGCAGATAACTATGGCCTAGATGCATTTTTCATCTAAGCTTCACAAATGCTCGTTATTTCATGTTGTATTAATCTATTGAGACAGAACTGGTGAAAGGGTGAATTAAGTAGAAAGAATTGGTCTTACTGACACTTTTTCTTTTTTTTTTTGGAAATATTTTAAATATCTTCCTGCAATGAACACGTTTCTTCTGACAGTCTTCCTAGCACAGCTGAATTGTGTTTCTGATGTGGTAATTCCCAGGTGTGGATGATTTCACTGCCTGTGAACTTCTCACTGCTTCACCTGTACTTTGCCCACCTCTTCATCTCCACATGCAACTGCTCAGATTCCCACCACCTGAGAAACTTTTAACTGCTCCTACATTTTTTCTCTTGTCAAAGAAATATTTCCTTTTGTAGTCAGTCTTCTTATAATTTCTTCAGGACAATAGGTAGTGTTGAATTAGGGAGTCATTTAAATGTAGATATCCCCATGGGTAATAGAAGTTCAGAGTGGCTTTTTTATCCTACAGTAGACTTGAATCACTGCTTATTTCATGGAAAAGCATTAAAGGGGATCCCTTCTGCTAAACTCTGACTTACACAGTTGAAGGAATATGAAAAACACAGTCAGTTAAGTATAACAATAATTTTGATGGCTTTTTAAAGTGACTTTATTTAACAATACATACAATAGGCTGAAACTAGGACTTTTTGATGTGGTAATAACACTTTAGAGGCTTAAATTGGAAGCAGTCCCCTAAGTGATTGCTGGTGGCATAACTCTTGAGTAATGCAGGTGTCCTATTGCCATGCCTGTATTGGTGTTTTGTGTGTCCCACTGTCCTATAGCATTCATTATGCTCTTCTCGTTTGTAGTCAATATTTTCATACCCTTTTGGACCAGGGCATTTCTGATGGCGTGAGCAGAAACCTGGTACTGTGGGAATCAGATCCAATTATCTGTGTGGCAGGGTAAAGTTATAAATTATTATCACTGGGATAAATGCATTCAACAGACTTGCACCTGAATAATTTCTCTCAGGGTTAAGTGTAATTGAATTCAGGTTCTTTCTTCAAATCTGAATAAATTATTGTCAAGATTGTCGGATCTTCACTTTTATCACAAATCTCATGATAGTTGATGTTTTTCTCTGAACTTTCAGCTTCTAGGATCAAATGATGATACAGGATTCTTGGCTGGCATTTGATTTTGTTTAAAAGACAGTATTTTTTGAGCTTCCTGGAGAAGAGGTTGCAGAGGTTGTCATAAAATCACACCCTGAAGACTCAAAACCCTCAAGGAACATAAGAAAAACATCTTGTAACTCATTGTCTGAATCTTAATATTTTACTGTCTTGCAGTTTTATATTTAAGGTTTTGCAGTGTACTTTACATTTCCAGTTATTAAAATGTAGACAGGAAAGAGCACAGTGACCACTTCTATATCATTAAGAACTTTTTAAATCCTCTTGCAAAATTAAATGATGATTTAAGTTGTGTTACTTGTATTTGCTGGTAATGCAGTTGCTAACTTGAGAAGTAACTTCACTGGATTTATATCCATTTATAGTACATGAGCCTTCACTAAACTACAAAACAGTTCTGCAGTTGTTTCATAGTTCTTTGGGCCATGAAAAGTATGTCTTACCACCTCTAGGTTTCTCATTTCTGAATGGGCCTCAGGTTACCAGTTCTGGGTTGAGTCCAGCACAAAAACAAAAAAAAAAAAGGAGAGGCAGAGAATTGTGTTTTCAGATCATGTGCCCTGTGCTTTGTTGTCCCTTAGGGGGGTCAGAAGAGCAGGAGGAGGAGGTGCTCAGTACAGGCACTTGCATGTGGAACCTGCCAGGTCTACCTGGCCCACAGCATGGGGGATGAGCATTCTCAGAAAATATTTAATGTTGAGAAAATGGAACTGCCAGATTCCTAACAGGTTCCTATGAACATGTGCAAACTGGAACTTGGCAGAGGTCTTCTGAGTGACCAAATTTGGGAAAATTTTCCCATGAATGATATAATGCGTATTCTTGACACCAAGGCTAAGCCCTGCAAAATTTCAAACCCTCGCTTAAAAGCATGGAGGGTCTGGAGCATCTCATTTGAGCAGAAATAAAACTAACACAGGAAAAGTACCTTTTTTATCCCTTCCTCTCATTCTGGACATTTTACCTCAAAATTCATCAAGTTCAGCCTTAGGCAGACACCTGGTATGGAAAGTTTCACTCTGAAAATCTTGTCTGATAAGGCCATGAGAAAGTGGGAGTTAAGTCCTGGACCATTAAGTGTCAGACAGCTGACACAATGTTATAACCTGTATTATTTGTGGTCAGCAGGTCACCTTGGTCACCTCACAGATATCAGTGGGGTTACTCAAGTGGGTAATGGAGTGGGTCTGCCCTGGCAGTCAGGAATGCTAACAGTGTTTTATTGCAGGCACTGCTAACTTAATTTTGCTTGATAACCAAGACCTGTGAAATTAAATTTTCTCTGCTTCAGTTGAATATTGTGATTAGGAGATTATTTCAGTGTAGATGACTAGTTCTGACAGGGCTTGTTCCTCACTTGGAGCCAGAGCTGCTGGGATGCAGGGAGCTGAAAGCTCAGGGGGCTGAGGTCGGCTGCTATTGACTCCCATCAGAGGAGTTGACAGAATGTATCCGAGTTAATCTTGGAGCAAACATGACAGTGGTTCTGGGATATATCCAGTAATCCTGTCACTCACTGTGAATTGACCCAGGAGCCAAAGTTAATGTTACTGAACTTAAAAAATTTGGTGTTTGACTTTTACTGCTAATATTGACTTTTCAGAGCAATCGCCCACTAGATAATAAAGATTTGTGATGCAGGGGATATTCAGTTTAGCAACTCCACTTGCTGGCAATTTCTGGAAGTTCTGAAAAGGTCTTGTTCTCTGAACATGTCTACCACAAAGTGTTTGTCTTACACACTTACACACTGCTCCTGTCCTGGACAACGCTTTTGTTCCTTTTCTCATATTATGTCCAGATAAAAAAAAAAAAAAAAAAAAGGAAAGCATAAAACATTAAAATGACCCACACTGGCTCTGTGCACATAAAATGTTCGCTGAGTGGCCAACTCACACCCCAGAACTTTTCAGTGTTGGAATGAAGCACTATGTGTCTTGTTCAAAAGCTAGAAATCTTGTCCTTCACTGGGATATTAATAACAGCTGAGATAGATGCACAACAGCATGCAAATTCAAACTTTGAAAATATCTGCCCCTTCTCTCACTGCAAGGCTGGAAAACATCAAACCTTAGACTTATGGCTTCTCTAAGTATGACCATTATTTTTCTGGTGCTGAATCAGTGTGGTGGTGGTGCTGGATGGATGGTTGGACTTAGTGATCTTAGAGGTCTTTTCCAACTTCAATGATTCTGTTTTTCTATGATTCTAAGTAAATGCTGTTTTGTTGTGTTATGGGTTTTTTTTAAAGAAGTGCTCAGTTCCCAGATATTCTCCTATTCCCATCAGAGGTGAATTTGCAGGCACAAATCAGAGGATGTGGTAGAAGTGAACTGCCAGAGGTGCCCAGACAAGTAACACATGTGCTGTCCCTTGCCTGGGTGGCAGATTCCTGGGAGAAGGCAGTTCACCTGTCAGCTTATTGCACTCATAATTGTAGCTGAGGGCTCTGCTGGTATAAAAAGTGTAACTTTTGTGTGAGCTATATAAAAGTGCTCTCTGGGTTATCAGCAATCAATTTCCATGAAAGAGCAAAATAAAAGCAAATCCCACTGCAACTCCAGAGGGTAAACTGTGGCTTGGACCAAAATGCCATTCACCAGTCATTAACTTTGGTGGTTTTATTTTAGAGCTAAATCTTGTCTGTAAAGCTACCAAAGATCTGGGACTGAGGAACCAGGACAGCTGGGGTTGTGCAGAGTGTCCTTCTTTCCTGTCCATTTGTTGCCCAGAAGCAAGTTTTTTTCATGAAGGATTAAGTAGCTGGGAAAGAAAAGAGCTGTGGTATCCTGGCAGCACATCCTGCTCTTGAGCAGGGGAGTTTGAAGCACAGCCAGACCACTAGTGAATAAAATTCTGCCATCTGTGATGGTAAAAGATTGGTAAAAGAGACAGAATTGAAGTAATTAGAATTAAATGCTTGTAAATGCAGCCACATAAACCAAATGTCAGGAAGTCAAACCTGTGCATGGAAGAGAAATTCTTTCCACCATTCCACTGTGTCCTAGCCAAAGGATTCCTATAGACTGCATTTAAGTTTATACTTTGTTATCCACATTTTTCAGGCCATTCCCCAGCATTGTTACAGACCAATGGCTCGACTCAAATATTGTCCTTGGCTTTTGAGGGCCCTTGCATGTGTTCTGTGTGTTGTGGAAAGGGGTCTCCAGCCTGTATGCCTCGCTCTCCAGATACCAGTGGTTGGTGCTGCAGCTAAAAGGGAGTTTTATAAGCATCTTTAAATAGGATGTGCCAACTCTCATAAAGTACTCTTTGATTAGGCACATTTCTACTCCTTCTCTTGATTTCCTGAAGCTGAGGAAGATGAGCTTCTCCCAGTTCCAATGTGTGGGCTTTAGTGCTGTGTACAAAGGCGACAGCATGGGCAGCCAGTGCCTGCAATAATTTGTGTACTGAGTACAGCTTCATCAAAGGCATGCAGGGATGCTCCTGTAATTCACTCATTACTCCAAAGATACTTTCTTTCACCTAAAGTACATCTATGCACTGAAGTCTCTTTAACTCGTTGAAAATGGTGTCAGTGGAGTTGCTGGAGTCAATGGATCCAACAAGACTGATTGGTTGAAGAAAAGTCACACCATTTTTTCAGTCCTTAGCAAGTTTCAGAATGATTCACAATTGTCACAAATGATTTATTTTTGAGATTCCCAGGGCATAATGCACAAAGTTGCACAAAAGGCTCAAAGCAGCAGATCAGGGTAAGAGTGCAAGTGACAGATACAGCCAGTCACTGGAAAAAAGAAAGAGGGAAGAGGTGCTGCAGCTTCCATTTGACAAGGGATGTTTAGAACCAATGAACAGTTTACAGGAGAATGTAATGGTACATGCATTTGTTTTAGTAAATTGCTGGATTTGTAGTGTGGGAAGCTTGTCCTGCACCAAATTGTATTGTATCACACTAGTGTAAAACTGAGAAATCTTCCAATGTAGGAAGAATTTTTCTAAGCCTATTACCAGTATGACCAAGAGCAGAATTTAATTATTGCAGTTACTGAAGTTAATTACATCCAGATTCCTAATTACAAATAACATATTAAAATTATAGTAGAAGAAGAACATGTTTTTACAATTCATGATGGTGGCAGAAGAAGCATAGAACATGTACATTTGATTCTTCAGTTATAAATCAATTTTCTCTCCTACAGCAAACAATCCCTGAATTACATTTACATGACCTTGGGCTGGGGATCTACACACTCCCTGATGTAAGCCCAGCTACCCAAATCATGTTTCCCTTGAGAGGAGATTATTTTGTGTTATATCAATCTGGTCCATGCAGGACTTGGAAGAAGCATCAGATGTTTAGGCAGTGCAAATCCTTTTGCCATAGGCAAGGTTACTAATTAAAAAGCCTGAGCAAACAGAAGCACCAGATGCAGCCCAACCAAGGATGAATGTCAAGAAATTGGCGAGGAAAAGGGAAAAAGCAAGAAAGAGGTTAGGAAGAGATCAGATGGGTTTTTCTCACAGAATGTTCCCTTTCCACTTGTCATTTCTTCCCAACCAGTTTGGTGGTATCTGACAACAGTAGGTCTTGCAGCAGGGAGTCTCATGAGTTGTGTCTTACCATGGAAGTCATATATTGTGGCATTTCATACGTAGTGTCTGCTCATATCCCATCCTGTCACCTTTTATTAGGTGTGCTGTCATAATGTGACACTTGGCTGGTGGCATGAGGTCACTCTGCAGCTCATCATTACAGACCTCATTTTCTGTGCTGCTGTGTGCATTTCCTTGAGAGCTTGAATGTGACTTTGGACAATGTTTTTGAAATATGCTTCCAATTTACAACAGCCATCAGTTCTTGCAGCTGAAACGGGACTGGATGCATTCTAAGTGTGAATAAATATCAGCTGATCAAGGTTAATTGTGCTGGAAAGTTTTATCTTCTCCACCATGTTATTCTGAGGAAATTAAAGTAGAACAGACAATTTACTAAAGGCTGTGCAGTCAAGCTGGATGCACAACAGCATTTAAACAGATGCCTAAACACAAGTGCAGACTGAAATCCTGCCATAAATTAACCTGAACTTGAGATCTATGTGACTTCCTAGTGCATATTATGAAAAAGCTAAATGTTGCTGCCATAGAATAGGCTTGTATGAGCCTGGCACAGCAGCAGAGGGAAATAGGGTTGATGGACATCTGTCTCTGGAGCAGTTCTGTTGTATATTTTGGGGTTTTTTTTTCAGCCAGCTCTTGGTTCTCTGAACACTCATGTTGCCTTTCATGGAGTGGAAGCAGGGTCCCTGTATGTCACTGAATTCTTCTGCATTTTGCTCTAGTCTTCATTGCTGTGATGAATGTTCTGTTCCTCAGTTGTCATGAGCATCCTTTTGGGGCCTGCCCTGCAATACATTATGCTTCTCTGACAGAGAAAAGGGGTAGAACATACACCCTGGGAGGTTGCTTGTTTCCATTAACATCCTTGTTTTGAAGACTATCAAAAATGCTGTACAACAGTAAATCTCCTGGATTGAACTGGTTCTTTGCACTGCTCCCATTTCTCAGTGCTTTTAAACTGCTTTTGAGGGGATTATAATTCATCTCTGTCATTTACAAATAGCAGCATGTAAGCATTGGGTGTTTAATAGTTATTCCAATCATGCAGGCAAGATTTTCTTAGCAATCTCTTTAGGTTTTAGATTTTATTTAAAGTGGTTCCTTTCTCTAAGTCAAAAGCATTAATTTTAGGTAATAGGCATAGGTGTCCTTCAAACCTCCAGTTAAGTGGTCTCACTAAGTACTTGAGCAAAATGAAGGGTATTTCACCAGATGAAGTAGCTGGGAATAAAGAGCTGTATTGTCTCATGGATGGAGGGAAACTGCCTGTGTTTCATATCCAAGAAATATGCATAAGTTGTTGTCAAAATGCATGAGGGGTACCCCAAAGGAAAGGAGGGGTGTCATTCTTCTTTCTCACTGTTCTAGTAATCAGAGGAGAAATAGTTTTTTTGTGTAAAGCCTTGATAAATAAACTTCAATTGTGGAGCCACTGTGGACCTTCAACATGAATTCTCAGGGACAGGTATTTACCTGAGACTTCTCTGTAGCTGACAATATGACATTTTTACATGGCTTGCTTGAGTCAGATTTGTGTCAGATCTCTGACAGACTTAATTCAGGTTCTACCACTAATGCATTGGGATCTCCCAATCCAATTAATCATACCAAAGCATTAATCAGTTGAAGGAAGAACAAAACTTACTTTTGTGATGCTTCTGTATGCTTTCTAGGATTCTGTATGTTTTGTTTAGCACCTCTTAAGTAACATAATGCAGAGGTTATCTCCTTTTCTGGACACATGAATGACTGGCAAACTTAGTGAAAGTGACCACAGGTGGGTGTGGAACTACTGCCTCTATATTTGGAATATCTGCATGTGTCTACATACACCCCCTGTACAGGATCAATAGTCAGATCAATCCCCTTAGTAATCGTTTGAAGCATGTATGGGAATGGGACAAGTGCTCACGAATTTTGTTCATGCTAAGAATAAAAGAAGTCACTGTCTGCAAATATGAAATAAAAGTTGTGCTGTGCAATATATCAGGTTTCAATGAAAAATGGGAACAGTGTCTTCAGTCTAAGGTATCTGGCTTAGAGCAGGTCACAGCATGGATTGGAAATGCACAGGGTATCCAGTGATTTGGGCTTTAATTGTCAGGATTTTTTTTAATTGGTCAAATACTTGCATTGGAATGAAACATCAGGCCCTAAGAGGGACTGATTTTCCTGAGCAATGACAACCTGGATGTGATTTCTGTTTTATGATGAACAGCTGCTCTGACTGTGGTGTTGCAGTGATATGAATTTGGTCTTTTCATTGCTGTGGCATTCACAAGTGGGGCTTGGTAGCAATTTATATCAGGTGCTATGAGTTGTAGCACATAACCTAGGAGATTTTGGAATCAGGTTCCTATTGTGAATTGTTCCTGAAAGATCTTCCTAATGTTATTAATATCAACTGATTCTTTGTATTAGGGTTTTCCAGGGATTGGTGGAGTCTAAAGGATTAAAGGCCTCTGAGTCAAGGATGACCTAGATTCTGATAGATTTTATTATGCAAATCCTTACAGTCAGAGGTCATTAATGGAAACATCTGAAGCTGATATAAGTTAATATGTTTGAGTGCTCTCTGAAATTAATGACCATTTTGGTTCCAGGTGAATACAATGCAGTTTATGTTTAAGAATTTTAAAACTGATTTAAAAGCCTACCCAAAAAGTGGAGTAAGACTTTAAATGTCCAGTGCTCTTTCTGAGCAGTTGGGTTCTGGAGACACTTTTGATCACAGAATTTTCCTCTGAAGGTTGGAAACTTTCTCCTCTGCCCTAACACGATAATTTCAAGAAAACAGCAGATTCCTAACAATGAACAAAATTCCTGATTGCAGTTTCATTTTTGTAAAGAAAATTCCCTGAGCTTTTTGTTAAGTTGAAAAAGGAACTAAGAACTGCGAGAAATTAAAAAGCTACTGGCTTTCCTACCTCAAAAGAGAAGGATGGTTTATACACATAGCTATTTTTCTGTATTTACAAAGTGCTCTATTACTTGAAGATCTGATAAGCAGAAGTAACATTCCTGAACAACCTGGTCCTTGTCTGTTATAGTCCAGCTGTCCCTACTGTTTGAGTGGATGCAGGGATTGGGTCAAAACCAGGAAGATTTTCAATATAATTAATATTTATTAATATTACTATTATTATTTATTATTATTATTTATTATTATTATTTATTAATATTTTTAAAGGCACTACTGCATTTTCCTGTATGGTAGCTTCCCAAAGTTCAGCACATGGTCCTCAGATCACAACTGAAAAAAAGCCTTCTATTTGGCTCTTTAAATATGAATTCATTTTTTCACTTGTTTCTCACAGTTATTTACTTACATATGTTTCTTTATTAATAGTTGTCCTTTTATACTGTGCCTTTTTCCTAAGAATGGGAAAATATGCAAATATCCCAAGCAAAGACATTCCATTTCAGGCCAGTAGTAGGGCAGGCCGTTATGATTATGCTATTTATGAATAAGTAGAGGTTTTTACCCAAAATATTTGATTCTGACCCTGAAAAGCCTACAAGTTAGGTACATGTTTTAATACTTTTTTGTAAGTCTGTTGAGCAAGGAGTCAGTAGGAGAGGTGGGGACAGAGCAAAAGGCACTGGGCTCTCCCTTTTCTGATACCATGAATGTGCTGGACCAGGTTCTAATTCTGATGATTTCAGTTTGGACCAGGGTGATCCAGGGTGACATCCCTGAAGTCTGTAGTATGTGCACAGTGTAGCACCCAGTGCCTGGCCTCAGGTGTGGGCCTGCCTTGGGAGAAGCTTTGGCAGCTGGAGCTTGAGACGTCCCCATCCTCCTCTCGTTTAACGCGGACGTGCAGAATTCACGGTCTCAGAGGAAATGCTGTGGGATGGGGATCCAGTGCAACTCCTTTTGAACACAAACATTTTTACCAGCTCTCTGCCACCCACACACGATGTCCTCCTCTGCTTCACGTTCAGCCCAAGGTCCCTGTGGGACAAACTCTGCAGTCCCTGGGACAGCGGGAGGAGCTGCAGCCGACAGCGCATCCTTTGACATTTCCCAGTGCGCCGTGTTGCTCCTCACCCTGGTACTTCGCTGCTCCCTCCAGCACACACCAGCAAAATGGGGGTTAACGGGGCAGGCGTGGCACAGAAGTCTCTGGTGGAGTCATTAGGGTTTGCTGGCAGGCTGCCAGCTCGGTTGGTGCGATTTTACACCGACTTTTCAGCAGAGGCTTAAAGGGGAAACCTCCGTTCGCTTTAAGCCTTTACAGCCAGCGAGAGGCATTCCTGCCCCTGCCCAGACCTCTGATGAACAGCTGGCTGGAAATTCTCTTCTAAGCACTTGCAATGATTTGTTGCTGTGATTGTGGCTTTAAAACTGGTAGTCAGGACTATTCAAAATTAATGGATCTGCATGGGGTTGATTGGTGATATTGCTGTCTCCTGTGTTTGGATTTTCCCAGAGTTAAAATGCAGAGTCTGAGTGCATTTTGAAGAGGGAGTTTAAGTGCTGGAAACAAAAAAAAAAAAAACACACGACCAAACCCCCCAACCCCTGGGAAGGCACAGCTGAGCAGGCACAGCTAGATTTCAGTCAGTACCATACACACATACCAAAGAATGTAGGTCTGTCCTGCAACAGGCTTCAGCTGCGTGTGAAATTAATAGCAGCTGATAATGCTCAGCTCCTGAAGGGGTTAGGTTATCACAGCTGTAGGAGATTTAATTTGTTACTAGTGTAAAGAGTTAATTAGAATAAAATAATTAGTTATTGTTGTATAATAAACAGTTGAATTGAAATATTTTTTTAGAAAACTACTTGATATTATATTCATCTTACTTTCTTGCTTTAAATGGAATCAATAACAAATATATCTTTTTGGGATTAGAAATTTTAGGTCAGTTTTCCTGTGTAACATGCAACCCTAGTTAATGCCTATTGATCTGGAATTAGAGAGCAAAAGGGTTAAATCTCAATCCCTCTCTGATTTATATTTCCCTCCCCTTCTTCCCAGCTGTGGACATGGATGGAAGATCTGCAGAAGGAGCTCTTAGAGGATGTCTGTGCTGACTCTGTGGATGCAGTTCAGGAGCTTATCAAACAATTTCAGCAGCAGCAAACAGCCACCCTGGATGCTACCCTCAATGTTATTAAAGAAGGGGAAGATCTAATCCAGCAGCTCAGGTAAGCATCCACCTGGGGGGACAGGTGGTGAGGAATGTGATGCATGCTGTGCTTTAGGGGTGCATAAATAGGGAACTGCAGGCTAGGATCAGTTGGGAGAGTTTGCTAATTCTTTGCTTATTTATAATTCTTCAGATCTTTTGAGTGTTTTATTGAAATTACAAGGAGTGATTTGTGTGGACTGATTAGAGTAGTCTGTGGATCAGCATGGGTTTCCTGTTTGACAGAGAGATTATTTATAGGCACTGGGAAGTGAATTGAACCAAATGTGTTTGAAGTGAATATTTTTAGTTGGTATTTATAGAAGATTGTTAAATGGTTGTGAGCTGAGGCCTCATGATTTATATGGTTATTCCTGATGTAGGGTAAGTGTACTCCTCTTAATAAAATACACACGTGTCTAACAGTCTTCACTGTTTCATTTTGCATGCAGCACCCATCTATTTATCTTTGTGTATGTGGGGTTTATTCACAGTGTCAAAGAGGCTCTTATACTGCTGGTTCTACTAGCACTATGAATTAAACCAGCTCATTTTTACCTAATTTAAAATACATGAAGAGACTAGCCCCAAGAATCTGGGGGGGTGGGGAGGGAGGAAGGTTGGGGATTGTGTTGGGGGTTTGGTGGTTTGGGTTTTTTTCTGTCTCAATCTGCAAGTATTGTCAAATGAATATTTGCAGAGTAAGCTTATATAGAATTTGTAATTGTGAATCTCCCTCATTTGTTGTTACAGTGGTTTTCTGTGCCTTTAGCTTTGTTGACAGCAGTGAAGTTTTCTTGCCTTTTAGGGATGTTACTGGGCACTGAACCAAGTCCAGTACATCCCTTATTATTTAGATCTTTGTATTGTTACAGGTTGCCCTTATCCACATGTACATGGTGTGTATGTTCTGTATACATTATAATATGCAAATATCCCAAGGTTTATGCATTTCACCTGACTGTCCCAGAGAGTCACAGCATCCTCCTCACCCTGAGCTTTCCTAATCTGATGCCTTCATCTCCCACCTGAGATGTGCAGGAAGTCATGAGCCATGATAGGAACCTGACAGGAAAAGCCCAAGGTGCTCTAGACTAGAATGGACAATGAGGGCTCTGGTGGAGCTCTGCCCTTAAGAGCCCTCCTGGAGTCCCTAAGTATTCTACTACTGCCACTTGCTGAGCTTTCCTCTAACGTTTTCCTGTCATCCTGGATGCAGAGTTTTCTCTGCTGGGTCAGAAGACAAAAAATAATGAGAGATTTGAAAGGAGTGCTCTAGGTTTTGATTGTCATTCAGCCCTGGGCAGCCCCACTGGAGAACCTGCTGTGTGTGACTTGCCAGCACCACGGGGGGAGTGAGGGACCTGAGCTGTGGTATTGCTTGCCAATATTAGAGTTGGAAAGGAAGGATCAGGAGCAGACATAGGTACATTTCATCCCTCTATTCATCTTTGCTGATGACATCAGTAGGAAAGAAACATTCTGAGTTTGGTGAGTGAGCTGCCAGAGGAGAAGGAGTTTTAGCTAAGAATGCTTGTATGGCCAGCTGTAGCAAGTCAGTCAAAGGTCTGCATGGTAACTTACTTTTCTGCAAAGAAACTGCTTGCAAAGTTTAGGGCATTCCTATGAGATAAAAAAATGGCAGTGAAATTGTGGGCTAAAGATTTTTTGTCATTCTTCCCAGCTATTGGAATGGCATCACTTCAGTGTGAACACCTGTGGAGTAGAGCCTGAAAGGGACCCTGTACAAGCCCATGAGGTGGAGTGTGGAGTGGTTTGTGGGGGTGCTGACATTCAAAGAGTTCTGGTTGTGGGATTGGCCTAAAGGCTTTTTGCCTGTACCTGAGTTTGTAGGGAATGTGGAGAGTGGCCAGGGTAATTCCTGGAGCTGAGAAGTCAGTGGAGCATGGAGAAGAGGTGAACTGCGAGGTGGTGTGTGGGGCTTGAGTTGTTCTTACTGTGAAACTTGTCAATTCTTAGTTTCAGTCTTGGAAAAGTGACAGTGGCCTCGACTTTGAGACATTGTTTTGGAATTGGTGTCATGTTTAAATGTTTGCAAAATACCAAGGTGAGTTTTGTGGTGGCTGCATTTAACAAAGAAAAGTTGGGTTTGGCATCTGGTTTGTGGTCTGGGCAGTGAGCAAGGTGGAACAAGATGAGCATATTTGTGCAAAGCAATCCTCTGCTTCTGATCAAGTTAATACCAAACCCAGAGAGAACAGCTGCCAGACCTTTGAATGCACACAAAAGTTTGTAGTGCTGAACTGTCGAGATGAGCTGGTTCAAGTGTTGGATTTGAGCACTCTCTGAGTAACTGCAAAGCCTGTAATGTGATCCTGGACTCCTTCAAAAAGTGAAGCAGAACAGTGTGAAAAAAAAAACAATCAAGCTGCCTCTGTGTGTGCCCACTCTTAACAGCTTTTGTGGCTGCTGGCAACGTTAAAGAACACACAGATAAAGGGAAGAAGGGAAGACTAGAATTGCTGCAGTCTTTCCTTAACACAGGATTGCATTTCAGTGTGGATCACCTTGTACCTGCCATGCAGAATAGATGAAGATTGCAAATCCTACAACAATGAAGAGAATGAAATACACTGCTCTTATCAAGCATGTCATAACACAGGTTAAAAGCAGTAAAATTACTGGAGCTTTGGAAAGTTTTATGTTACTTGTCCTTATCTTTGAGAGAACAGATTTTGGTTTGGAGAAGATCATTTGTGTAATAGCACTCTGTGTTTCCTCCAGATAGGTGATGAAAAGCTCAGCTGCCTGAACTAAACCCTCTGCCTGGGACTGCACTTCACACAAGGTCTTCAGGGCCTCAGAGGCTGCACCAGGAGGCCATACCTATCAGGAATAAAACAGGCCTGCCTGGAAACTCTGTACATGCCATGGTTCACACTGGAAACCCTTTTCACTCTTCCTTATCAGTGCTTTACTGAGGTGATTGTTGTTCTCAGCAGTCAACGCCAAGCAAACCTTTTGAACTGCAGTTCCAGGGGTGCTGCTGGGGGCAATATTTCTGCTCATCTGTCAAAGGCAAAACAATGACTTGCTCCAGTGAGATGTGAAAGAGCAGGAATGGTAGGGGCTGAGAAAAAAGCCAGTGGGGAGTTATGTATCTTGCCTATAAGCTTTAGATAATGGGTATTTCTCACTGAGCTTTCTCCCAGTTAAAGCACTGAAAGTGGTTTTAGGAGAACACAGTGTTAATTTTAAACAAAGTCAGCAGCAATGTACTGAGTTCAATTTTATGTTCCTCAAAGTTTAGTTTGGGTTTTTCTTTCCAATCATTTCCTTGAATTTTAAAAACCTAATCCATAGCCTTTCAAAGATTAGTAAGGATCTTATATTAATTCTTTCCCAGAATTTCTCATCACCAGACAGAGCAAGAAATATTGTGGCAGAAGCATGCAGTCTCAGAAATGCTTTTTTTCTGTAGGGAGATCTTTCTCAAACCACACTAGCTAGGGCTTGTCAATGCCTTATCCAAGGAGACTTAGGAAAAGCACCAGATTACTACTCTTAAACTTTTGTATTGCATCAGTCACTGAAATGCAAGTGTGGCTTGATTTGAAGAGTGAAATCTTTAATGAAAAAGAATTTCTAAAACTAAGTGTGTCTCTAGATCCCATGAGAGATTATTCAACACCAGTCTTGAATAATTCATTGAGTAATTTAGATAATATATGAATAGTAATAATCCTGCATCTGAGTGAAGGTTTCTTTCATGTCCTTTTATAGAAGGCAGGTGCTGACTGAAGGAAACAGAACTTGATTGGATGCAGCCTCAGTCAAGCTGTAGTTTCAAAATCTCTAGTTATTTTCATTCCTCCTTCCTCCATGCAGCTCTAATGTGGAAGCACAGAGAGATCCTCTGATACCAAGAATGCAAAAACAGAGAGGGGCAGAAACCATAACACCTGGAGAGAGAAATAATGGTGTAAATTTCCCTTATAAGCAAGGGAAATCAGTATTTGCTCTAGAATAGAGCTGGAGCATCTGAAGTTCAGTGTATCAAATATCAAGTATTTGATGAAAAAGAGGTGAAACACATCCAAAGAACTAATTACTGTGCAGTTAATAGTATTCTGTATTTTTAATTTTATTCTCAGATATTCAAACAAATCCTTGTTCATTTCCTTCGAGGCACATAACGAAAACAGAATAATGTGTGTGTTTTGTTGCCTTAGAACCTAAAAGGTGTGTTTTAAACACAGCTAAAACTGTGTAAGTGTCTAGTTCAGTTTAAAAAGCATCTGCTAAAGATTATGCTGGGTTTTTTCTCCATTATGCTCACTGACAGTGTTAACATTAAAATTGCCTGCATGTTGTTTTGATCTGCCCCTGTGTGATGACAATTTGCACAGGTCTTTCCAACAGTCTATTTGATAGGGGTTTCTGTTTTCTTAGTTTAAATATACCAAATAATTCAGCTGCTATCACACACCTTTGAGCAGGTTGGATGGAGAAAACAATTGCATCTAAATTTTGTTTTAGCCTATGTGCCAAAGCCAAGATTAAATTTTGGCTTCAGAGTTTCCTTTCTGGCCCTTCTGAAAGTTGAGGGACCTTGTGTAGAACATTTGAGGATAAATTTCAGTTCTTTGTCTGCAAATGGTATTTATCCATAAACAGTCACTGAAAAAAATTGCTGAAGACATAACAAACTGTAGGTGATCCTATTAATATACATAATTAAAGCACAAATACAAAAGGAACCGTCAGCACTGTCCTGTGTCCGTGCTAAGACTTCTTTCAAGTACAGCAAATTTCCCCCTTGGTCCTGGCCCACCAGTTAAAGAGTTTGCTCCCTTCTGCTGCCTGCAAATGGAAAATGTAACTGGAGCAGTATCTGACCTGTCACAGTCACATCTCATTTCACTTCCCCCAGTGAAAAGAGAAGTCAGAATCTCTCTTGGAGTGTTTGAAAGGTGTGTTGGGGTTTTTTTGCGCTGTATTCTGTATCCATTGCTGTAGTACATAATCCAGAGGATATCAAGGCATCCCTAGGTGTTGGTCCAAAATACTGTAATTCTGATTCAATTAGTCTGTAATTAATAAGGCAAATGCAGAAAATTAACTTGTAAAGGTCCAGGTGGCTGAATAGCATCTCAGTTTGCTGTGAGCATAGGCAGGAGCAGGTGACCCTATAGACTTAAAGGGTCCCCTCAGGAGAGCCAGTGAGACTGATGTGCCGTGGCCTGTGCTGCCCCTCACGAGTGTGCAAGGTCAGTGTCACCACCCGAGGAGGGCTGATCCCCCTGCTCAGACTCTGCGCTGAGCTCAGGAGCCGCAGGGCTTGAGCGAGTGGAGGAGTGTTGCACACACCTTCCCTCAGCCCTGTGTGCCTGGCTTTGCTCCTCAGCAGCAGGCAGAATCCCAGATGTGCAGCTCTTGCTCTCCTGCCTGCCTCCAAGCTCAGCTTTAACCCTGCCCTCTGCCTTGCTGCAGGGACTCTGCCGTTTCCAACAACAAGACCCCCCACAACAGCTCCATCAGCCACATCGAGTCCGTCCTCCAGCAGCTCGACGAGGCCCAGGTACAGATGGAAGAGCTCTTCCATGAGAGGAAGATCAAGCTAGACATTTTCCTTCAGCTCCGCATTTTTGAGCAGTACACCATCGAGGTAAGAGCAGGCTGCACGACCTGAGGGGGCGAGCTGTGGGAGAGGGGGGTGTAAACATGTCCTGAGCTGTCCAGTGAGGGGGAGAGAGAGTTACAGCTGTGCTCTAATTCAGGCTCTTCACCTAAAGCTTGCTTTAGGATAAACAGCCAGAATGCACTGAAATAGGTGCTACCTGGCTGTGCTGAGAATCTGCCTGCTTTGCAGAGAAGCTTTATGAGATGTTAGAGCTCTGTTTATGTGAGTCACTCAGGGATTTGAAAGTTGTGTCACTCATTAGTGAGGTTTGTCTCTTTAGGTACAAACAGATACACACCTGTCTTTAAACCACAAAGTGAAAACTCTTATGCATCAAAGTAAAGGATATTTAAAAGGTGGGCTCTTTAGACATTACAGTGGATTTATTTTAAAAAGAAAAGAATATTAGAAGGGAACATTAAAGTATGTTTTTATGTCCTCATGCAAATAAAAAAAAAAGTCTTTCAGTTCTGTTCTGTACTTCTGTTTTGAAATCAAAAGCACTGGATGGAAAATTCATCAAAACATTAATAATTGGGGTACTCTTGGACTGGGAAATTTTGAAGAGATTCCAGCCAAGCTCAGCAATTACTTTCTGTAGTTCTGATAGGATATGATGAAAAAAGAACAAAATGTGTATTAACTTGTACACAAAGTCTGTGAGAATCCTGTCAGTGCTTGTGTCCTTTGTGAGGTGTGTTCCTCCTGCTGTATCCCACTGGTGCCTGCTCAGTTCAGGGAGCACCTGTAAGTGTTGGAGGATGATACATCCCTGAAGGTATTGTTTGTAAATCTGTAGGTGGTCTCAATGTGGGTCCTGGTAACTGATGGGAGGTTTAGAATGCTGTGTCACATTTTGTGTTTGAGACATGGCACGATGAGTTATAGTGGAATAAAAGGCAGGAAACAGGTGTCCAGTTTCCTAAAAGGTGTCCTGTTCTATAGCTGAATGCCAGAGATAGGAATCAGTGAGGAGTATCTGAGCTTTTCTGTTGTGGCTGCACAGTGAGGTATTTCACTGCAGTCTGTCCTACAGTGCTTGTTAATTGTGTAAATTAGAATAGTTTCATTTATTTACCAGTTATGTGCAGCCTTCTTGCAATTGAGAGGCAGCATTCTTTGTATGTGTGTATAAATATAAAAGTATTTATTTCATGCCATATACTGCTCTTCCAGCAAAGTATGTTACCTCCTATATTTACTTTGATACATGTGGTGTGGCAGATGCTGAATAATTAAGATTTTTACTCCAGGATGTAAATGAGTGTGAATGCTGTACTTGAACATACCTATAAATGGCACCTGTGTTTTCAAAAATTAAGAAAAAGAAAAAAGAGACAACCAATATGTGTTTCTGGACTACCCAAATGTGTTTGTAGACAGTATGTGGTGAACCCTTGTGAGTTATTCATTAAGGTCTCAGCCTGTTTCACTGCAGATTCAAGGTCTGAACCTATAATTGTGCTGATTTAAGTAAAAATATTTTTTTAAAAATTAAAACAAATCACTGTTCCCAAATTTTTGTCTTTGTAAATAGTCTTTCAATCAAAGACTGTCACCACCAGGCATTACTTTACTGATGGGGCAACTGAGGCATCAGGAGAGTGTGTAACTTGCACTATTCCCCTCCTCAAGGGATACCAATATGGAAATACTTTGTGGATACTTCTGGTTTGTTTCTGCATGGATTCTACTTCTCTATATTCACAGAATGGAGTGGCTGTGATACATTAAGATATTTAAAATTGGAAATGTGCTTCAGAGTCTTCTAAAATCAGATTAGCTAGAAAGGATTTTAAAGAAAATCACCACTTAGTTGTCACTATAGATTTGCTATTTTTTATCATATGAACATCTGAATTCCCTCTGCAAGATTAATATTACAGGGAAATCTGAGAGCATGTTTCATAGACAGCCTATGGGCAGATGATTTTATTTAGAAAGCTCCCTCTCTTGGAAAAATTTTTTTATTTTAGAATAATCACGACAATTTTACTGAAAACACAGTGAAAAATATATCCTGGTCAATATCTTAGATTCTCTAAGTACAGTTAGTGCTTAAACTAGGAAGGCAGTTTGATGGATAATAAAACAAAGGCAGTTTGAAATAAAATGTTAAATAACACATGTATGCTATGCATTTCAAACAACAGCTGAATTGGCTCAAATTGACACAGTAATGGTGCTTAGAAAGTACATTGCAGTCAGTTGCCTCAGCTGTATAATAAAGATTCCAAGTCAGTAGGAAACTGTTACAAGAATTAACAGAATTATCTCATGCCATTGTTGAGAAACAGAAAGATTTTTTTCATCACCATAATTTAAAAGCATGTGGTATTTCTGATGGTCGACTACTCCAAGCTACTGAGGAAAAAGATGATGACTTTTAAAACAGGAAATTAGGGTTTTTTTTTCTAGTAAAGACAAGTAGCTTGAGCTATGACTGGAAATGTATTTAGGTTTTAATTTTCCATAATAGCCTAGATCCTGCATAGATTAAGAATTGTGAAATAATGTGTACCAGTATGATTGATTGACAAATGAATTTCTCCTTTTCTAGTCTAGATAAGCCCCCTTCCATCTGTCCAAAGAGCAGTGCCATATTGAACACATCCTTAGTGAAAGACCTCTACCTACTGCAGCTGTGTTAATCCTCCTGCTCTGACACAAACTGCCTGCAAAAAGTGGGTCCTCCTCCTCCTCCTCCTCCCAAACTTGAACACCTTTCTCCCCATGCTGCTTCTGCCTTGTCAAGCACTGAATTTCCCATTTTCCCCTCTCAGGTCTGTGGTTTTGGGTCTCGTTTTGTGCTCCAGGGAATCCCTTGACATGAGAACCCTTCCCTGGCAACTCTGGTGAGGGGAAGATTTTCATCTCTCTGGTGGAAGCTGGAGGGATGCAGCTGTGGGAGCTCATCTGCTTCCAACAGCTTTAGGCAAGGCTGTGCATTAGAGCTCAGCCTCAGAGAACAGTTACACCTCATGTTGTCTCTTTCCATCCAGTTTTGGTACTGAATAGTTTCAAGTCTGTTAATTTTCCCTGCTGCTCTCTCTCTCTTTCCTTTGTAATTAATAACACAAAGTATTAGGATTTTTTTAAATTCACAAATGGCAAATAAGTAATCTGCTGTTTTGTTTAGGAAGGGTCTGTCTTTTGTTGTTTGGACACTTCCTTGCTTTTTCTCCCCAGGTATTGAAATTTGTGCTGTAGATCACATAACCCATTCCTCTGGCACTCCTTCCTAAACTGTGCCCATCTGTTTTGTAGCCCTTTTGGGTTTTGAGCTTTTCTGTAATCTTTGCTTCTTGAGGTTTGGAGTCCAGACAGACTTCAGCATTAATGATTACTGCACAAGCAACACTTATTTCCATCTATTTAGGCATTATTGATCTTGTACTTCAGTGAAATCTGTCAACTATTGTTGCATTTTGTCTTCAGGAAAAATACTTTCCTTTAAGAGAAGCCACCTGCCTATTTCTTTGGCAGGGCAGACCAGCTGTGTTCATTTAGGACTTCTAAGGACTTTTAAGCCTCACAGGCAGCTTTTGGGTTGTACTGGAGTCATGGCAGGTTTGGCAGATATGAATTTGGGTTCAAACCCACAGGCCCAAGGCATGAGCTGCCTGAACTTTCTTGCCTTAATCTCATTATATTGACTGATATGGGTTCTTGGGGTAAATTATGAAATCCAAACTATGGCAACACCTGGAAACAGACATAACAGAAACATGAGAGAACCTGGCTGTCCCTATGGGAGGCTGTTCTGCCCTAAGTTTTAACACCACAAAATGACAGCCCATCCTTTATTTAAGAAACGTTTCTAACTCTGATGCCTGATACGTTTTATTCCTTTACCAAGCCACTGCATATTTCAAAACAGGATTTTGTGGTTGGTCTTTCTATATGATACTGACTTCAGCTGAGCTTGTGCAGCCAGGCAGGTACCTCGGGAGATTTCATGGAATGGGAATGTGGGAGCTGATCTGCTGTGAGGGAATCCTGAGCAGGGCTGGAGGGCTGAGGGCTGGCAGAGCTGTCACACCGCTGAGTGTGTTATACATACAAAGCACAGCCTTGCTCCAGTTACATCCTCAGGAAGATCTGTCAAGTAAACTTTGTCTTTTGCTTCAGAAATATTGATTTGAAGGCTTATTAACCATTATTTGAGTGAATGCGAATGTACAGCAAAGTTTTGAGTAAATGTATAAGAACCAAATGGTGAAATGAGTTGTAACCCACAAAAAATTATTGCTATGCAAAGTCTTTCTGCATATTTTTCCCTTTGAGTGTTTGTAGAGAGATGATCAAATTCACCTGTAGGCCTCTATAGAATGCCATGAATGAGAACAGGAATGATCTCAGCCAATACATGTCCAGCAGCATTTGTTGGTTACCTCAAAAGAAACTTCCTTCTCCCTTTCCTAGAAGTGTCCAGCTCCTTCCCTTGCCTGTATTGTTCCTTTTCCTGCAGTGTGCAATGCTAGACAGAATCTGTGTTCTGTAGTCTTAGAGCTACACCAGGACAGTCCTAGGAGGGATTAAGGGGGTTCCCACTGCACAGTATAAATTGGATCTTGTATGCTGTTTGTTATATTTCAAAAAACCCCATGATCACTAAAATCTTCACCTGCTGGATATGATTTTCCCCATTCCATTTTTTTGGCTCCATTTCACCTTCTAATTAAATTTTTCAGCCTTGATTTCTCTTGCTGGCTCTTCTGGCTGTTCACAGCTATCCCTGAGCATGAGTTTAGGAGGAGGAAACAGGAGCCAGCTTTCACAGCAGCTCATTTCACTGTTATTTACAACTCATTTGAGCATCCAGGTTTATAACCCTAGCAGAACCTTTCAAGACCGTTAGCTACCTGCATGAAGGTACAAGATGTTTTGTAGCCCCCTCACTGACTAAGACCTGACACTCAGGTATGAACTTCTTTATTAGAAATAAGTGCTACAGAGATTTTGAGATAGATATGAAAGAAATTTCAGCCTTTTCTGTTCATAAGCTGGGATCTTGTTCATGTTTAATGAGCTTTTCTTTCTCTTTTCTATCTATGCTGAGTTTTCCAACTGCATGTCACTTCATTTTAAGGAAAGGGATGCTCTAAGCTGTTCTTGGCACCCTGTGTTTTGGAGCTGAATTCCATTGTTGTTCCAGATATTTTTGGGATTCAAAGGAGTCAAAAGCACCAGAGCAGAATCACCACTGTGACAGTCCTTTCACACTTCAGTGGCCCAGGTCCCCACTAAGCCAGTGTGGCATCTCTGTCTGTTGTCAAAAAAATGGGGTGACAAGGTTGTCATTTTGCACAGCATCAGCCAAAACCAACGCCTGAGAAAGAGGAACAGCAAACTTTCTGCTTTTATGATCTGTAGAAGTGACAGTTCCATTTACCCTTTCCTTAGTCTGCTCCTAGACCCTCTTCCACTGTTGCATCCAGTCCTCTGCTCCTTCAGCCTGCTGTGGATGCTGTTACCCTTCCTTGGCATTCCTGGAGCCCAGTCTCTGCTGAATACCTTAGAGATCTGGTCTCACCACCTCTATTATAATTCCTTTCTTTCTGCACTCACAGACATTCCCTCTGCATCCAGAAGTTGGATTTTTTTTTTTATTCCTTCCTGGATCAGACCTTTCCTCCCATCTCATCCATCCTCCCTCTGTTAATCCCAGCGGTATGGCTGTCACTTTTTTTCTCTTTAAATGGGGTAGATCTTGCCTTTTCAGTACAGATCTGCTCTGTGCCTGTGTGACTGTTCTTCCTGTCCTGGCTCACCCCCATGCTCTACCCACTCCTCTCACCTTTGCTTCTCTTCCTACTTGTACCATCATTTTTGTTCCAACCTGCCTCCTACATTTGCTTATTCTTCCCGGGCATCTTTACTCTTTTTCAGATCCCTCTCAAGCCCACTCTCTTTGTGTTGATAGCTTGTGCTCCCAGGATAGAATTTTCTTCCCTCCTCCTCATATGCCCTTCCTCAGCCCATACTTCAGAATATCAGCTCCTATGTGATTCATTCTCCATAAAGCATTCATCTTCTTTCACTTGATTCCTCACTTCCCCTCTCCACCTCCTTCACCTGGCAAACAAAATTTTCTGGTTGCCATTAAACAACGTGACTTTAGATGTTGAACACTGAATTAAGGCCAAACAAGCAGCATTTTGTAGAAAATCTCAGCAGCAGCAGCATAAAAAAACATACAAAAGAATTTAGATAAGAAATTGCTGGAGATGTACAGTTGCCTGCACAGCAGCTGCTGCAGCTCTGGCAGGCTCTTTGGCCTATTTCACAAGCAAGCTGCAATGTAGGCATGAGATGCCTGGACTGCTTCTGTTGTCATTGTTACTGCTGCTGCTTTTCACCTCTTCTCTACACCTCTCATTATTCTCCATGACTGTGCCTCTCCATTTGGTCATTTTTTCTGTTGATGTTGCAACATGACAAATCCAGAAGGCAGCAAATGCAGCTGTGGGAATTTGGATATGTTGAGTTGCTGCTTTAGGATTCCTGCCCAAAGACTTTGTGGTCTAGGCTGTGGTCAGTGTGTGTGCACAGAAAACAGACCTGGCTGCCATAGGCTGGATATCCATGGTTGCTCTGGGATAGTCTCATGGAGCTCACACACCCCCAGCATTTGCTCATGTGCTTCCTCCACTCCTCTGATAAGGATATCTCAGATATCTCACTTCATACTAGAACGAGTTCCCTGTTTCTCCTCCCAGAAGGAGCAGGAGCATCTGTTTCAAGTGAAGAATGACAAAATGTGCTTCCTAAGCTCATTGGAATCAACAGCTTTGTCATGTCTTTTTCTTGTCAGTACTCCTGGGTTGTTTGCCCTTCCTTTAGTAACAGGGAGCTGTTTCTTGGCCACTTTGTATGACCCACAAAAAAAGGAGGGTGGCTCCTTCCAAGGAGCTGGCTGAAGTGTGGCTGGCAGAGAGCCATGTGCAGCTTTCCTTGGAACACTGTGTGGAACCAGGGGATAAGGCTGCTGCTTGTGCTAATGTAGAGCTGTGCAGTGCTGCTCCTGCTGCTCTCACAACCCTTCTGCTTTGGTTCAATTTCTTTCTCAAGCCACAGCAGAACACAGCAGAGCTCAGGTCTTCTATTACAGCAGAGCTTCCCTTCTCTCACTGCATGTGACGGTTGCAGAGGTCTATTTAGAATCACAAGCTGAGAAGTAAAGTGAATAAAATAAGAAGCCAGGTCAGTTCTTCCCACCAAAAAACTAGCTCATGAACAGGGTAAACTAATCAGCCATTCTTCTTTGTCAAAAGGGGATAAAACAAGTTCATAGTCAAGTGACCCTCATTTGTGAGAGAATTCCTGACAGAGGCCCAGTGCAACTGGGTCTTGCCACAGCTTAGGGGACAGACACTTCTGTTTGATGCAGTCCAAGTTTTATCAGAGATATCAAGGCCTGACTAATCTGTGAAAGCATCCATTTTTTAGACTTGAAAAATATATGGCTGTAATTAACAGAGCTGCCTAAATAAATCTTCTTCCTCAAGAAGGTGAAATCATTTTCCCTATGCCCAAATCAAACCAGTAAATTCAGACTCTGGCACCATTTCCAAATGGTCTTGTTTGAAGTACAGAAAATGCTGGGATTTTGAGGCATTGTCTGTACAGACAGAAAAGGAAATGTCTTAATGAGATATGCAAAGCAGCATGGTCTCTGGAATAGGGCACCAGATTGGGATTTGGGAACCTGGGTTGTTATCACAGCCCTGCTATTGCTTCTTGCCTCAGTGTGCTTTAGATTCCCTGCTAGCCATCTGTTTGTTACTCAGAGCAATGTACCCAGCCTTCCTGTACCCACTTAGGCTGAGATATTTGGTGTTGTTTCACCTCTTGCTGAGCCTGATTCCTTCCTTTCTTCCCCTGACCCAGCACATGGGATGACTGTCCCTCCTTCATCAGCCCCCACTCCAAGGCTACTTCCCTGCACTGGTGGCTGTGCTCTTGGCCTGGCAGAGCTGGCACTCACAGTGACAGCTTTGTCACTGCTGGACATGTCTGACTGTCCAGAGCTGCTGGGGTGCAGGCTTAGCCTCTGATCCTGGCCCTGACAGGGTGACATGGAGCACCAAGGGCTGGCCTTGCATCCCACATTGTTTATCAGCTTGCATCCTCACTGCTTGTACCATCCTTCCATCCTTAGCTGGAGCACTGATTCGATCTGGGGAGTGTGGATAATGGAGCAAAACTCCTTCTAGCTCTGTTGTGCACAAGGGACAGGTATGTTTAGGTCAGCACCTTCTGTGTGTGAGGCCTGGTGGAAGCTGTTGCAGCCATGAGTAGGAGCAGCACTGATTGCCTGGGTGCTGTCCTTCTCCTGAATGTTTGCAGAGGCCTCTCTGCTGCACATCTGTCTTGAACACTCAGGGCTGAGGGGCAAAAACCAGTATGGCCAGGAAGAACCATTTCCCAGAGCTGGAATGGAAATTATTGTACATTTAACAGTAAAAGCAATGCTGATCAGTGTCCCTTCTGCAGCCAAGTGGAGAAGTTACCAAGAGAAAGTTCTTCTGAATGACTTATGTCACATGCTTTTCCATTAGAAAGAGCAGAAAGGACTTTACATTGAACTTTGTGTTACTGTTATGACTGTAGGAACCAGCACTCACTCTGAATTCATTCTGTTGTAGTTTGAAATGAGGTCAAGATCACCTCAGTTCTCATTACTGTTAGCTGAGCATCTCTCCCTAAATGTAAATGTATCTAGCAAAATTCTTCTCCATGTCCATCAACTTTGGACATTTTTCCCTAACTGTTAAATCTGCCAATAAGTCTCCAGAGCCCAGGGACTCCTGCTGTGATGTGTGAATGAATCAGAGGCTGCTGGAGTCAGGAATGGGGCCAAGGACAGTGTAGAGATAGCTATTATTTAAAGGTAATTGAGTGGAATGGGCAAAGGAACAAGCTGAAGAAAAACAGAAGCCCCTCAGGGTATCCAGGCTCTGCCTTCTACCCCGCAGCTGAGTCCCTGGTTCTTCATTGAGTAAGTCTGCTTTTCTGCTTCTCTCAAAAAAGAGCCTAAAGCATGCACTTTTTCCTTCTAGTACAAAACTGTGTGCTCCTGTCCATTCTAATGTGAGAGAGGCTGACAACTGGTCCATTTGGGTCCTCTTCCTAAGCCTGTGTTGCATGTACAATGTATGTTTTCTGGAAAGGGAAGCTGAATGGAAAATTTTGCATCTTGGTTCCTTGGAAGTTAAACATCTCACTGCACACAGGTCCTGAAGAGCACTTTTAGTGAGAAGCAGAGAACTTTTCATTGCATTATAATGTGCACAAGTGGGAATGCAGATACCTACTTTTAGCTCTCCTGAATCTAGCTATGAGGAATTGACCTATTAATCAGAATTAAGGCATTTATTTAATAATTTTCAATCCTTCTAAGACTTGTATTCTGCACTGTACGACTTAATTCCCATTTCCCTTGTCCTCCCTCCCTCATTCATTGTCATTAGGGCATTCCTTCTTTTTTGCCTGCAGTAGCAGAACCTAAGTTGAGGTGGGACTGGGCTGCTTAGGTGGAGACTAGATCTTGCTTTAATTGCACATGAAAAATTGGATGACTTTTATACCAGCTGGCTACTGTGGAGAAAGATATCAAATGCAGAAGATACAATAAGTGGACTGCTAAAATCATCAGCCTGTGTGTCACAATTAGGAAGCAGAGAAAGCAAAGATTTTGCATGTTCCTGGGAGTTACTGGCAGCTCTTTGGTTACAGCCAGGTACCCTCTGTGAATCTGTAGATGATTCACCTAAACCTTGAGTGTGATGTTTCTGTGTTGTGCATTACATCTGTGATATGTAACATCTAGTGTGTTGCAAAATGGTTTTAGTAACATTCAGGCCATTTTGGCATTGTGTGGTTGCAGGATGTTTTGTAACTCTGGAAGCATTATTTCTTCATTTAATTTGAATATATTTAGAAACATTTGTTCTACCATCAATGAGAATATAGTGGGGTATTCTCTTCCAGTGTCTTTTGGGATGTGTAAGGGAAAAAGAATGAAATGGAGTTTTTGTTGGACTGATAATCTTTTCACGGATCCTCACCTAAAAAAATGTGAGGTGTGACCATTAAGTTGCAGGATCTGGAGTTTGAAGGTTTCTGGATCAGAGGCAAAATGTGAAGCATTTTCTGATCCAAACATTGTTTGACAGTAAGATATTTCATTGATCCTGAGTGTCTGCCCTCTGCCCCTGAAGGTCACAGCAGAGTTGGATGCCTGGAATGAAGATCTGCTGAGGCAGATGAATGATTTCAATACTGAGGATCTCACTCTGGCCGAGCAGCGGTTGCAGCGTCACACTGAGCGCAAGTTGGCCATGAACAACATGACCTTCGAAGTCATCCAGCAAGGGCAGGACTTGCACCAGTACATCATGGAGGTCCAGGCTTCAGGTGAGCAGAACAATGTGATCTCTATGTTACATGGGAAAAAAAAGAAAAAAAAAAACCTGAAACAAACCAAGAAAAAGCCCAAACCCCCCAATGTCTAAGCAAAATTATGGCAATACATATCAAATCAGCTTTTAACATAAGTATAGGTAATACCTGTCTCTCCACTCCCAGAACTGTTACACAAGTTTTGAGAATTTTGATTCAGGATTTTATGTAAAAACCTGCTGTTTCTTTGAGAGTGGAACTCATTGAGGAAATGAAGCTGACTTTCAAGTTTTATTTAGAAAGTTTCACAGCTGCAGGATGAAGTTGGTGATTGACTCCAAATTGGATGGAGAGCAGAGGGCAAGACAAGCTCCTTGTCATTGCTCCAGCCCAGAAACAAGCACTGCAGAGTCATGAGCTATAGATCCTTGAGCTGGGCAGTCAGACCTCAGGTCTGGATAAAGTTTAGTCCTTCTAGACTCCTAAGCTTGTTAATCTTGCTGCAAATAGACTTTGGTGAGAGTCAAACTGACCAGATGGCTTCATTCTCTGCAGGCTCAAGTACTTTTCCCTGTTCCCCATTTCAGGGTGCAGACATGCCCTTGGGAAAGAGAGAGAGAGTGAGGGGAGAGAGAATCTAGATATCCAAGAGTCCTCTGGGAAAGAATCCAAATATGAGAGCCTTGAAACTGGTCATGAAATGTAACTCTTGTTTCCAGCCAGTTCTACTTGGAATTATTTTGTGTAAAAAGGGAATATGATAAACCATACTGGAATTCTCCTTTTCAGAGTGCACTTCAAAGTTAAAGGTAGCAACTTGAGTGTAAAAAAGCCCTTTGAGATGTGCTTTTAAATGAAAATCTTGATTCATTTCGATAGGGAGTATGTCTGATTTTACTCTGCTTCTCAGCATAAGATCCTATTTCTAATACATCCTCAGAGTCAGGATTTTTGTATCCTTGAATTTTGCATCTGGAAAAAGAATATCATAATTCAGCTTAATCACTGCATAAAGCCCAGAAGTGAATGTTACTTGCATAGTGCTTTAACCTTCTAAAATGGTTGGAAAGAGTGCAAAGCAAGAGCAGTTCCTGTTCTTTCCCTCATTTGAAATAAAAAGGATTTTATGGTTTTATTCTTTGGCAGATGTTTTACCTCTAGGCACCTACCTTCAAAACAATCTGGCAGCATCCAGCCTGATTTGGCAGGCTGCACTCAACAGAGGTTTGAGGACTGCTTCAAGAGGATGTTGTGAACTAGAAAATGTGGTGCATTCTGTGAGCCCTGTGTGTGAGCCTCTCTGAGATCTGCCCACACCATGCCTGGCCCTGGGCTTTCAGCCTCCTGGCTTTCTGAGTTAGAAAACTCATCCTAAGACATTGGTTAAGATGTTTGTGCTCTTTTGTCTGTTTTTTCATCCTGAAGGAATCCATGGGAGGTAAAGAATATGATCCAGAACAGAGCACAGTCAGGAGTCTCAGTGACTGATTTTTAGAAAATAAAAAATAAATAAATTCTGTGTTTGTCAAGAGGTTAGAAACAACTTCTTTTGGATTGCTGACAAAAGGTCAGCAACTCCATGAATTGACTTCTAAAATGTTTTTGTAAGATTGTTTAAGATCACTTTCTATGACTCCTGCCCAATAAAAATTCACTGCTCCCCAAAGCAGGGAAGCAGAAGTCCCATGGGGATGTAGAGTAACTGTAGTTAATCAAAGGTAATGGCCATGTCTGCTATGCATGGAATGCTAAATGCTGGGAGAATGGAAAAATAAGGGAGAAAGATAGCACTTGGGAGCCTACTGCTTCTTACTTCAATAAAGAACAGTTATACTTCATAAAGAAGTGATTTAATTTTACTCCCTCTTCCTGAATCCTTTATCATAGCCATTCAGTGCATGGGGTAGGGGATGATTGTTCTTAACTGCCAGAGCTGAAAACTTGCAGGGGTTCTGGAAATCAGCTGCTATTGCTGCTTCCTATTGTACACTGTCACCACTGCTACAATCAAAACTCAGCTGTAGCCATGGAAGATAAAGCCAGAAAAAAATGTGATTTTCCGGAGCCATTCTACCTAACCAGCCACCCTTAATTGACCAAGTTTCTTCCCTTCCCTATAACTCTCTTTGAGCTTTATTCTTTTCAACATGCCACACAGGAAACTGACTTGATTTTGATCACTCTGTCGTTTGGTTTGGAGGTCTTTAAGCCAGCAAGTCTCTCAGATAAAATTACATCCAGGTGTTCCCATTTATGATGTCTTTTTCACTTGGGAGTCTTGTGGAGTAGACAAATAAGGTTTTAGACATTCACCCATGGTTTTTGCATGTCTGATGCAGACTTGGAGCACTGGCCCTTACTAAGGGTGTCTAGAAATCCCTGTGAACATTCTTTTGTCAGTACAATAAATCCAGTGGTTCTGTGATGCACCAGGTCAGACTGTGGATGTTGAGAGCATCCTCTGCAAGTCCAGTATTTCCAAAGTTCCAAGCACCTCAGGATTATGTTCCTGTGATTCTTTCCACTACTCCAGCACGTGTGAGTGAGCCTGGATTAGACTGTTTTCACCATCAGAATAATTATTTTTTAAAGAAATATTTGGTTTTCTTAGGGAATAGGTAAGAACTGGAAGTCAGGTCATGTTTCCTGAAATTTTGCAGTACTTGCAAATCATCACTGAAATCTGTGTCAATCAGGAAACTTATTTGTTTGTAGAGAATATTATAACAATATTTTCAACAAAACTGGAGTTTTTAATGAGCCAGCCCTTTTTATTTCAAGCAACCTATCTGCTTTTTTTCCTATTTGATTGTAGCTCTACTGCTGATAGCAGAGCTAAATATGTGGGTAAATACTCTCAGAAATGGTTATTGAAATTTTTGGGGTGCCTACCTCAATATGTTGAAGGGGCCTGGTGTTTGCAAAAGTGAGAGCAAACATTTCTGAGAAATCCATTTCCCATGGAAAATTTAGGATAGTTATCCAGGAATGATTTAGCACTTGGGCCCAAGCTGTGGTGATGATGTGCTCAGGTAATTTATTAGCATATGCACCTTAGTCTGATTCTAGGTATTAAAAGCAGTTACACTCTAATAGCTGGTTAATTGATTATGCAAATTCATTTGATTATTAAAGTCCATTTACATTGTTAGTATCGTTGTCAAGATGAGCCCCCAGTTGGAAGTCTCTTATGGTTTACAGAGCTCCTTTTTATATCTTAGACTAATTGCTTGTAAGTCAAACCTGAAATACACTGTAGAGCTCAAGTTGGGGACATTTATTCAGTCTCTGCCTGATATGTGTAAAATTCCAAGTCCTTTTGCTTCCTGGTCATCAAGCTGACACTGTTCACCCCTTTTCCAAGTGTTGAATTGCTTAAAAGGGAAGTGGAAATCTATTTCATTTGGTTTGTGATGTCCTTTATAGTTAATTCTAACTGGAGTTTATATTACAAAGAAGAGAATATAAACTCTGCTATCACAGGCTCTTAATATTTCAGCATAAAGCAGGTATGAAGCTGTTTCAGAAGAGTTTTGTATAGGTTAAAAAGCAATACCCTTTCCCTAGACTGAATTGTATCTCACATTGCAAGCAGTCCAGGTGTCACTAATGTCTGTTTTGCAGGATGCCAGGTAGTGTGGCTCTGGACTCTTTCCTGCAGGATTTTTGAAAACATTTTCAATTCAGTATCATTCACTTGACATCTGCTGCACCGTTTGAGGCATTAGAAGAAAATGGCAACCAAGTTCATTTTATCAGAAAGTCAGCTGTGCTTTTCTAGCTGTCAAAACCCAGTGTAAAGATAATATGTATGAAATTATTTGGGAAACAAGGCTTTCTATTTTGCCAAGGAATACTTGAGAAGAAAAAGCGCTCTCGCCGCATGCTGTGGCACCACAGAATAAATCTGTGTGACATATGACAAGCAGGAAAGGGCAGCTCATTCATCATGGGGAGCACACTCTGCCCTTGGATGGCATCCCAGGCAGTTCCCTGGTTGCTGCTGATGAGTTAGCACCATCAGAACTGCACCAGCTGAGTGTGCAGGAGGGAAAGCTGCACATTTAATATCCAATAGGTGTGGTGAAGTCAAGCATACAAAAAGCCATCATGTCCTCAGGATACAGAACCATATGCAGGCTAATTGCAGCAACAATGCCGGGTGTCTGGCAATTGGAAGGAACTTCACTCCCAAGAATAGAAACATATATTAAATTTCCAGCTTTAAATGGGAAGCCAGGGGCCATTCCACTTTATTTGGTAATGAAGAAACTGTTTTGTTTTGGCTGGGAAAGGGAATAAGCCAATCATTTGCATTCCCATGTGCTTTTTCTGATAAAACCAGAAACCAGGAAAAAGGGGTAGGGTTAGTAATAAGGTCATATTTATTTTGTGAGCTGTCCTGCGTAGATACCGCTGAATGAAAGTCATAAGTCTCTGAGGAGGATAAAGAGGGAGGTAAAGACAACTTTCTAAATGGGTTTTAAAATAGTCTCCAAGTCTTTTTTTTTTCCAGCAGCCCCTAATT
>VZRX01014044.1:348716-436196 GCA_013398075.1 Notiomystis cincta
CCAGCAGCTCCTAATTAACACATTTCTTTTTTAATGCTGTGTTATTCCATGAAATCAAATGGCTTTAGAGGAAAGTGCAGTGTTTTCTCAGCATTACTGCAATCACATTATTTTTATATTAGGTTCCTTATCCTTCCTGCTTTGAGGCCAGTGGCAAAATTCCAGTAGACCTTAATAAGGGAAGAGTTGGGTCTTTATTAGTTTGTAATCCCAGAGGCTGCAGCAACAGGGGGTGACATCATCTTTCCTCCAGGCCAAACCTTCCCCATTGCACTGGGAGCAAACCCAGCGTGGCCATCCCACCACTGTCACCAGGAGGAAGGTGTGAAGCTCTGCACTGTATTTCATGTAGCCACTGCACACAGGGCTCACAGTGTCAGAAAAACATTCAGGAGGTAGAAGGGCCTCAGGAGCTCTCTATTTCAATCTCCTGATCAAGTCAGGACCATGAAATTCAACCAGGCCTTTGAGGGGTTTATCAAGTTCGTGTGGGATGCAAGGGAAGGGGAATGTGATGCTAAGACCCCCTTTCTCTCTGGTATGTGAGGATTGGACAAAATTCAGTCTGTGGAATAATTCTGAATGAACTAAAGTCTGATTTAAACTAATTCATTGTAAATCATCCTCTACAAGCATCCAAATGGAAAAAAAGTCTTCTCTATGGAGCTCCCTGCACTTGTAGCACTACTGTAGATCTGGTGCCTAGAGTTTACTTCCTGTATTTCACTTTTCTATTTTCTTCCACATCTCTTTTCTCTTCTGGTTTTTTTTTTTTCAACATGCATTTCCAAAGTACGAGTTTATGAATTACCCTAAAAAAGGCAAGATTTTTCTGTCCTTTTAAAAATGTGATGTTCATGCAAGTTTTTGAGCAAGACTGTGCTTAAATCAGTCCAACTGGCCAGATGCTGATGAGTCAGATGAGCACCAAAGACTACTTTGTAGAAAAATGTAGTGATAAAAAGTAGGGAGCTGGGAAAGCCAAATATTGTGTGAGAAGGTTAAGTGAGAAAGAATTACTCAGAGAGCTGCAAATAAATGTGTTAGATGGCAAAAAATTGGAAGTTTACAGTAATGCAAAATTGAAATTTCAAGTAAGTGCAATGATCTCTCTCTTTCTGCATGTTACAGGCATTGAGCTGATCTGTGAAAAAGACATTGATCTTGCAACACAGGTTCAAGAGCTGCTGGAATTCCTTCATGAGAAGCAGCACGAGCTGGAGCTTAATGCTGACCAAACTCACAAGAGGTTAGAGCAGTGCCTGCAGCTCCGGCACCTCCAGGCTGAGGTCAAGCAGGTGAGAGATTTTAACCACACATGAGGGGCTGGAGGGGGTTTCAGCCATTGCAAACATTGACACTGCTGAGCCAGTGCCTGCCAAGTGACAAACCTGGGCAACCTAAATCCCCCTTTCCTTAACAGTACTTGGTTTGCTACCAGGTTACAGAATGGCCCTTTGCAAATAAGGAGGGGCTCTGCTCTCCCAAGTGTGCATGTTCTTGAATTCATGAGTAGATGGGGGAGTTCTTTGCAGAACTGACCATGCAGCTTCTCAGCTGGAGAAATTGCCTCAAGCTCCAAGCATCCTGGGAATATAATTATTTGATTTGTGATCCAGGCTTAAGCTGAGCTGGAGAACAGGCCCAAAGCAAAGGAAACTGAGCTGTGAGGCCTAAGAATGACATTATGGTAGTTTCACCTTTTCATTTATTGCTATACATCTGTTTACTTGCAGGAATCTTTAACATCTTCTGGTGATTAAAAGATTTCTGTCAGTGGTCTCTAAATCCCAGGATTTCTTTAGCCATCTTAGTATTGTTACATTGCCTTTTGTTCAGATTTCATCCTACCATAGGCAGTCATGTTCTGCCTCCCTTGGTTTTCCCTAATATTTAATTTGGATGCCTCATGTTTCTTTGTTTTCCTTTGCTGCACAAGATAACATTTCACTTCCTGCTTCCTAGCCCATAGGTGGCTTCACACTCCAGTGTATGTCTGGATTTTAATTGAGTGGTCCTGATTTCATCAGGAAAACCAAGAATGTTTTTCCAGACACCTGAAATACTCAGTTTTCCATTTTATTTATACAAATAGGTGGGTTGAGGGGTGGTGTTGGGAGGGGTGTCCAAATAATACAATGTGTTCATGAAAGATACCTGCTCATTTGTTTGCTTATACACACACTCTCTCTGAATGCTCAGTACATATGATCATAAATACTCCCTTCTGAGGACAGGATAACTGAGTGATGCTTTGTCTAAATTGCTTTATCATTGTTGGCAGAAAAAATCCTTCACGCTCAGAAAACTGGCAGCACCAACACCAGTGTATACATTTTCTTTCAAAGTCTGCTTTAATGTGAATGTTTTGCAACTATACCTAAAAGGAGCATAGAACTCTCCTGATTTTAATTTTTAAAATAAGGTCATTTTGCATTTGTGATTACTGAAGATCAGCTCCTCACAAAGTTTTGGAGCTCTGTAGACTGCTTGGCTTTCTTCTGAAAAAAAAACGAAAACAAACCAGGCAAAACTCAGGAATACTCTGTGATATTTATAATCACCCTCCTAACATGATTATGAAGTTTATATACTTCGTTTTCTGTAGGCTCCTGAAGTTTGTTATACACAGCTTAGCTCAGCTTGGAGGTGTGTGTGGTAGATTTATGATGAAGCAGAGCCATTCTAACTTATGACAGAAAGCAGAGAGGAGTTACGTGTGCAGCAGGGAGGCTGAAGATGCAGGTTGCCCACTTGCCCAGGATGAAGTGCAGTCAGCCCTGTGGCTGCTCCTGCAGCCTTTCAGTGGCAGTGCAGCACTTTCTGCAGGTACCTGATGTTATTTGCCTTGTTATCAAATATCTGCTGGTCCTTAACTATTTTACAACCAAAATCTGCCCAAAGGAAGTGGTTATAGGACTGAGCTAATACTTACTGTGAGAGAACAGCTGCCTTGAATTAGTATTTCCTTAACAGAGCTTGGGACCATCAGAGCCTTTGTTATTATGTGACCTCTCAGCAAACCAGTAGTGAAAAAACATTTTATTTGTTCAGCTGAGTACTAGGGGCTCCTTTGCTTGTTAACCTATAAATTACCACAGCTACAGTATCCCTTAGAAGGAGGCAAATTGAAATATTTCTGTGTCCTATCTATTTGGTTTCTTGTAGATGAGTCATATTCCCAACCATTTAGTGAAATTGGGAAATGTATTGATTTTGGCTTGTAGTTCATCTCCAGTCTGGTCCAGGTTTCCTTCACTTCCAGTTTAGTGCATCTGAGATGATGGATGATCTCATTACCAAATTGCTCTTTCTCTTGTGAATGACTTGAGATGTGGTTGTTGCATGACACCTCCTGTAGCTGTGTTAAGTTCTGCTGACAGAGTAAAATTGGTCAAGGCTGCTACATGTACATGTGTTTGCATTTTGATATAATGGCTCATGAAAATAAAAAGTCTTTTAACTGTCTCTATCTATTTAAGTTTCATTTACCAGAGATCTCTGCTTTATATCATGTGCACTAAGGGTTTGAATGCCAAGACAATGAATTGAAGATTGGGGCCATTAAAGTGGAACAGTTCCAAATGAGATGTTCTGTGAACTGCTTTAGAGTGGAAATAGTAAAGATCAGTAATTCACAAGGTCTTTGTTGTTAACAAAAATTCTGCCCAAGCCTGATTTTCCCTCATTTGGATCCCACTCATTTCTGACAGAAACTATAGAGCTTGGACTGCTTACATAAAAGTAATAGCAGAATAATTTGTGAAGCTCAGTCTAAAAAAACAAGCTCTGATGCTGTGCCTGCAGCTGTTTGGCTTCCCTATCCCCTTAATTTATCTTTGTATGGTTTGGGCTTTCTTTTTTTTTTTTAAATAACTGTTGAATTTGACCTAATTTGCTCCAAGATATCCTCAAGGTGTCCCACTATACTTGCTTTCCACGTTGTTTTGAAGTATATTTAATCCTTTTGATGTGCTTGTTATCCATCTATTTTTGCTGTTTCGTGTTAGATTTGCTTCAAAATATATATGCCCAAGGGGCAGTGGGAAGTAGTCATTTGAGAAACACTGAATATATTTGTTTTTTCCTAATCTAATGTCAAATAGCTCCTAGAAAATTGATGAAATTTTAAACATGGTTAAAATTACCAACAGCTGTCCTTGATGGTTGTGTCTGTGTTTGTAAAAGCTTCTGAAGGAAACTGCAAAGGGTCTGGAGGTGTAAAAGATTCACTGAAATTGTTTTGTCTTTTAAAAATCTTTTCTTATCTGACTGGACAGGTGTCCATAGGAAGGTCTTAAGCCTTCTTTAGAAACATGAAGGAAGGCATGCTGACTAAACTGAGCAGGAGACAAAAGCACTGCATGGTACAGAGCTGCCATTTCTTAAGGATGGCTGCACAAGGAGCGCCTCAATCTTTATTTTTCCTGTACACTCTGACTCTGTGCTCTGTGAAGATGGCAGAGTTCCAGGGAAGAAATTATGAGTTTTAGAAGAATTTGGTACTATTATTTAATTACTGAGAATCCCTGTACAGGAGAGTAGCCTCTGTAAAGCAAATTGGAGTCAAAGGTGGGAGTTGTTTCAGAGCTCTGGTGGTTGCCCTGTTAAACAACCCATGCCTTGCAGTGAAACTGTTCTCCAGTGACAAGTGGCTTTTGTATAATATCCCATAAAAGTGTTTCTGCTTCTCTGTTATAAAAATTTGTTAGGTTGTAGAAGAAAGTCTTTGAAGATTTATTTAACTCCAGAATTATTTAATCACTGCTTCTACAAAGCTGATAAAATCTGTAATTTGTAGGAAATGTCTGTTTAAAGCTATCTTTTAGGGTTGGCCTGCCTGCACATTGCTAAAAAAGTTGAACCTATTAATACAGGAAATTATCATGGAAGTGCCTTGATGCTCTATTAGGAGCTTTTCCATATATTTTAATGAAAAGGTATTAAACATTATATGAGTAGGAATCATTTTGTGAACAGGTCTTGTAAACCAGATCCAAATGTATAAATGCTCCCTTCCAGCCAGTTCTCTATTCTAAACCAGGGACACAAGGAATGTCTCTGCAAGTGTCTGGGGTTTGAATTTAAGAAGATTTGGTTGTGCAACTGAATTTTTTTTCCTTACTCTATGTAAACAACACACACAAGTGAAAAAAAAACCAAACAAATATTACTATGAAAATAACTGATGCAAATCCCAGATGAGGCTCTGACACTTAAGTGCCAGACTTCTGAAAGTAGAAAGGGGTCACTGTAAATGCTTCCAAGCAAAATTTGCTGATGCTGGGGTGCTCCTTGGGCCTGGAAAGGAAAATGTAGGAGCCCCAGAATGGGTGTCTAAACCTCACTCTGGGGGAAGGAGAGAGGGGAACTACCCAGGGGTGGCAGCAGCCTTGGTCATTGCTGGCACATGGAATCCATCAGTCCACCTGAACTGCTTTCCCCTGGAGAATTTGAGTCTGCAAGACACTTGAACAGAGGGATGGATATGTGTTGTTAACACTAGAGGAGGCCTGGCAGACTGGTGGTGTGGTCTCCCTTCCTGATCAAGTTGCTTTGTTTTAATACTGAGTTTCCATGGATTTTTTCCTGATGTTTCACTATTTAGAGACTCCGATATTTGTGTGAAATCTGTGTCAAACTGTGGCAGATTCTGAAAAATTCAGCTAAAATGAAAGCTGTTCCACAGAGGGAAAAAATGCTGTATTTTTAGCATCCACACTCTATTTTCTACCTTCCAAATGGTCCAAGGCAGGATGTATTGTAGTGTATAAAATGTGAAAGCCTGTCTTGCCTCATGATGTTCTCAGTTCAAGCCTTTCCCAGGTACAGTGATCCTTTGGTTAACTTCAGTGTTTGGTACAAAGTATTTGGTAATAATGTAGGGTTCAAATCTGATGGATTATAGAAAATGTCAGACAATACAATTGCCATATGATAACTTGACTGCTTTTCCTTTAAATGTGTGATCCCACAGGTACAATTACACCTGCTGATGAAAGAGAAATGAATGAAATTAAATCCTCCACACTGTTATACTGAGCAGAATGTAATTTTCTACAAATTAGGGTCAGCTACATGTGTAGATGTCTCCTTTTTTTCTTCTAGGGAAAACTCATTTTTTACCCTACAGGGAACCAAATGGCACTAAGTAGGGTGATGCATGATGTAGAGATGAAAAACAAAACAACAGAAAATCCCTGTTTCTTTCAGGCAATTTAATGGATCATTTAGAGAAAATGATAGTACAAAAGGGAAATTGCTATGTAGACTATTGTAGAAAAGTCAATTTTGGAAGTCATGAGCTAAATTTAGGGCAGTGATTTGAGCAGTCAGGATTTCCTGTGCATCTGTGAATTGGACTCAGCAACTTTCTAGCTTTACTGGACTAATTTCACACCTTCACAGGTAGAAAAAAGGCTTTGAGACAACACAGGATAAGAACTTGAACATGTGTTCTGGGTGCTAATTTCCCAAACATGTGTCTTAAAATAGAAGAAAATGTTGCTGCTTAAATGAGTGAGTACAAGCTTGATGGATTAATTATGTACATTTAGGATGTGATCCTGCAGTCATTACAGTATGGATTGCATGTCTACAAATAATTTGAACATCTCTGAAGTAAAGCCTCTTGATTAAATACAAAATGCAAGACTTGACATTTTTTATTAGCTCTGTGTGCAGGTGGAAACTCCAACTGCATCTTAACTTCATGTCAGATGAAACCAACTGTCTTCTCCCTCCTCACCCCTAAGCCCAGACTTTTGTCTGAAAGAAACACAGACAAGTGAAGTAGAAAGATGTTGCAACATCTGTGATTCCAGTTGGAAATTTGAAAAGATGTTTAAGTTCAAATCTCCTTCATTATGCATTGTGGTTTTGCCCTGGGGTATTTGCATAGGGGAACAGATTTAATTGTGATCAAACCTTGGAAATGAGTGTTCTTTGCTATCCAGATACCCATGGAAATGGATATCCATGTAAAAAGGGAGTTTAATTCTTCAAGCAATAACTTTTCCAATAAGATCTTTGCCTCCTAAAATTGTGTGTCATTACCCTAGGATTTCTTTCTGCTCACAGATTCAGCTGGAGACCACACTTGTTGTTCAGGCAGGCTGAAGCATTTTCTGGTGGGTGGCTCCATAAACCCCAGCACTGAACAACCTTTCCATGGTCCCATGCTCTGTTTGCAGGTGCTGGGCTGGATCAGGAATGGGGAGTCGATGCTGAACGCGAGCCTGGTCAACGCCAGCTCCCTCTCGGAGGCTGAGCAGCTCCAGCGGGAGCACGAGCAGTTCCAGCTGGCAATAGAGGTAACACCAACAAGTTAACTTTGTTTCTCCTTCCCAGCTGAGCATCATACAAAAGGTTATCTCCTGGGCATCAGTCCTTGCTTTCTTGAAGGAAGGGGAGGAATAAAGGCTTTAGAAAGTCAACTTACTGTTAAACTCATAGCCAGAGGCTAATAGTGAAATAAATTATTTATCACCTTGCAGCTGATTCTTCTGCTGCCAGATGTCAGCTTTTCCATTCATGAAAATGACACTCAGGCAGCTCCTGATAATTTCTTTGATAAAAAAATTAAGAAGATAAAAATTCGTAAAGTGATCTGAAATGAGAAAAGTTTGTCAAGTCGGTTTCTTCCCTCATCCACAGTTTGCAGGTCATTTCACACCACTCATTTGTGATTTTCTTTTACTGGATATGCTCTCACACTAAATAATATTTCATTCAGCTTTCTTTTCATGAAGACCAGAAAAGAAACTCACTCCAACCCTCATCCTCGGATAACTTTGACAAAGAGGCAAGGGGGCAAATTTTTAAAAAATTGCCTGCTAAACTGCTTTTGCCCCTTTTTGCTCTGGAGTAACAACACATCTTTGACCTGGCCCTTGAAAACTGATTGTGAGCCAACTCATTTGCCTCACTCACAGGGCCAGGAGGAAGAGGCCCTGCTCTGAGCAGCTTTTCTTTGAATGAGAAGGTAGTGAAGGGCCAAGGTCTGCCCTGAGCAGGGCACGAAAAGATTCCTAATTAAGCTCAGTGCTTCATGTATCTCTGTTATTATGAGCAAACCCTGCACTCACTGGGTGTGCTCACTCAGTTGCTAGAAAGAGGTTGCTTTCTAGCATTGCTTTTTCCTGTTCCAACTCAAAAGGTGTCTTTGCTTCCCAGATTATATTAATTGTTAGCTTTTTCAGAGAAAAGAACAGCTGAAAATACCCATATACTTGAAAATTAAACTTTAAATTCTGAAAGTATGGTGATTTGAAGAGATGCCTGACTTGGGGGGGAGGCAGGGGAAGAGAAAGGGATGTCTCCTGGTAAACTTGAAGTAAGTCAATGTACATTACAATGATGCTAATAAGTATAGAGTTTAAATCTCAGCTAATGACTTATCTTGATCCAGCTCTGCTCAGGGTAAGGAAGGAGCAGCTGTTGCAGCTCCTAAAGGAAAAGGAAGACGTTTTTTATCAATTCTGTATGAGCTGGCTGGTAACAAGCTGTGCTGACCACATCTTGGCAGCCACCACCAGACAGCAGTGGGGAACAGGACACCCACTGGCTGAGGTATCACAGCTTCTGACATTGGGGAAGTGCTTGCATTTGGTGGTAAATGCAAATTGCAGAGGGAGAAGAGGGTTACACCACAGTAAGGGGAAAATAAGTTTTCAAAAGGAAAAAACACTAGATTAAATATTTAAAGTATTTAAAGCTCAATATGGGGAAGAGATCAGCAAAATACACAAGGCAGACTGTTCTCTAAAAGCATTCGAGATGTGGAATTGATTTTAAGTTGAAATCCTTTAAAATCTATTTCAAACAAGTGTTAAAATTCTAACAACAGTAAAGCAGCTGGATATGAAATTTAACCAGTTGTTCTTGAACATCTTCCTAAGTTTCTGCCAAGCATTAATCCTTTTTGTTTCCTAATAGCTTTCTCTACATTGCATTATTCATCAGTGTATTACCAGATGATTTCAAGCTTTTTTCCAGGTTCATGGCTTAGATCATAAAACTATCACATGAGAATTTGTCAGCAGCAGTTACAAATGAGATGTAGCCAGAGGAGTCTGAGACATTTTAGGGCTTCTGTTCAGAGGATTAAAATCAAATTCTGGACTTAACCATGTCTGAACAGAGTTACTCAGGAGGCTCTGAAGTGATGGGGGCTATTTTAGCAGCCCAAGAGGAAGGCATAGCCACCACTTGGTAACTCTGAGAGGAGCTGGTGTAGGCTGGGGAATGGGGCAGGTAACTCAGTCCTGCCTGCAAAGTGGCTACTGAGTAACTGGGAATGGTGGAGGGAATGTTTTGACTCTCCTGAGCTCTGGCCTTACAGGTAGGAGCATAAGTGTAATCTCCAGTATGAGTGATCTGACTTTCAGAAATGCATCTTGTAGGGCCTGGAATTTGGGATACAGTTCATGCCCTTTAGTAAGACATCCTCATGTCTTCTGGGGTTGATGTTTTGAGCAGCTGCACAGGTAAAGCTGCTGATGCCAGGTAAACTGCTTGGCAAGAGCCAAGTTAGGGTGATTAGGCCCATAGTTTGCCAGCTGTTAATGGAGTTTGCTTTTGGGCTGCAGACTGTGTGGGATGCAGTCAGCCCTGGGTGAGAGCTCAGCACAAGAGCTCCTGCACTGGGCTGTCAGAACAGACCCTGGGAACCCCACTCGTGTTGCTGCCCAAGGGGCAACAGCTGACCAGTGGAGCCAACCCATCTTAGCAGTGCTTCCATGTTCCAAGCTTATTAACATGTTGCAAATGTGTGTGAATAACTGAAACTAAAATGCTTTGCAAAAAGTGGCTGTGAACTGAAGGTAACTCTGAAAATATTTCACTCTCTCGCATCCCCATGCTCACGCCTCGCTTCACCTTTCTACCATACATCTGGCACATCTGTACAACCTCTCTTTCCTCCCCTCATACACAGTCCCTCTTTCATGCCACTTCCTTACAGAAGACACACCAGAGTGCCCTGCAGGTCCAGCAGAAGGCTGAAGTGTTGCTGCAGGCTGGACATTACGATGCCGATGCCATCAGAGAGTGTGCCGAGAAGGTGGCCCTGCACTGGCAGCAGCTGATGCTGAAGATGGAGGACAGGCTCAAACTTGTCAATGCCTCAGTGGCCTTCTATAAAACCTCTGAGCAGGTGAGCTGGACATTGATTCAGACTTGGTTTGCTATGGCCCAGAAATGACAGTGTAAATTCTTTCTTTGACAAGTATTGTAACACAAAAAAAGCCAAACTTGAACCAAACAAAACATAGCACCCCCCCAAAAAAGGACAAAAAAAGAGCAGCAAGCAGTTTGCAATAACTTTCATCTTAAAGTTTTCAGTGTAGCAATGTAATTCTTGAAGTCGCTATTTTTGTTGGATTTTTTTCAATTTTCCCCTTTCAAACAGGAATAATTTTTGAAATCCCACCACTTTGGTTTCATATTCTCATGCTACTTAGTTTTGAGGAATATAAATCTGCTTTTCCTTGAGAACTGCTTGCAATTAATTAATTGTTACTTTGTGAGCCAATGTTTTCACTAGTGCTTAAATATCACCATGCCAAAAAAGATACCAAAATTCAAAGGTATTTCTCTTAAGTCCACCTGCAACAGAGATAATTACAGCAGGAACCATTGTATGCTAGCACAACTCTACTTCATTCCAGGTGTTCATGAATTGCAAAACACATTCCAGTTGGCTGCTGGCACAGTGGGATTATTCATCCCTTGCACAAGCAGGTGCCCTTTATACTGTAGTCAGTGAGAATTAGTGTCACAGTGTGGCTACTGGAGCAGCCTTGCCTGATGGCATTTACTGCAGCCAGGCAGTTGGTGTTAGCAGGGACACTGCAGGAACCTGTGGTTTTACACAAAAGGCAGCAGTGATTGCCATGACATTTTCCATTGTTATTATCACAGTTAGGTCCTCAATTAGAGAACCAGACATGGGAAGATTTTTAACACAACTAGATATGTCATTAGGGAAAGAGTGTACTTTTCCTTAACTTAGAGGCTTTTAGATGATCCTTGGGCCACTTTTTGGTGTCATTTGTTTAATGTATTTTTAAGGCTGTTTAAGATGAATTCATTCCTTATAATTAATGTATTTCACTGAGAAGAGTTTCAAACAGATTTAACAGTCCCTGATGCGTTCAAGATCAAAATGAATTACTGCTGATGGAGGAGTGTGAGAAATGAAAACTGTTAGGGGATTCATTAGAGCTTTAGACAGTTAAATGTGCTAGCCAAAATACACATAGCCAGTAATTTATCAGTTCAGTCTCTCTTCCTGTTTCCAAGTCTCAGACAAGCACACTGCAGTGCCCACCAGTTCATTCACTGGTTGTGTCTATTCAGCAAATGTGTAGGGCAAAGATTGCTCAGTCTTTGAATGCTCATGAACTCATTCTGCAAGCCTGTCATCTTCTCTTGGGCTGCACTGCTGATCTACAGTCCTTAAGGGTCTGCTCCCTGACTGCCTGACAGTGCAGTGAATAATTTACTGGATCCTGAATTCTCTGAGTATCTAGAAAGAGAAGCTGAAAGAGCAGAGAGAGTGTCACATGCAGCCAAACTTTTTCATGCCTGTCTTCCCCAAGTATATTATGTTCTTGATGTAAGTGGTGAAGCCCTGGATTTTGAGTAGCCTAGTTTCTCTCTGACTTCATTGACAGCCCATTTTATATTCACTTCTCTCATCATCTTAACAGAAAGATGATATTTGTGTGTGCTGGGACAGTTCTTTCTGGAAATATGTGAATCCCAGGCAGTCCATTTATTTTCATTCTTTAAATAACCAAAGTCCAATAGAATGTCAAGGTTTTCAAGGAGTGAAATGGAAGTGCTTTTCTCTGCCTAAATAACACCTGAAACACTCCACTAAATGTTTGAGGGTGAATGCTGGTTTGCATCCAAGCAAGAAGATGATTCAGATTGCAAATGCATAAGGTCCTTGCATAATGCATAGTGCATAAGCCTGGCAGCAGGATCAGTTTGCAGCTCACCTTAAGTCACCAGTTTTAAAGCAGACTTTGATGTGCTCTTGATCAGAGTTATGTGAAAATGGCCTGTGAGAGTGGGGATGATTTCTGGGTAATTCTGGAGTCTCCTCCAGACTGTGCTCTTAATCACATGGGGTCCCCTGAATTATGACTATATTCATATGAAAGCTGCAGGAGTGAGCAAGAAAAGGATGGACACTGTTACCTGGATCCCAGCAATAACTGACTCTGTCATCTCAGTAGTGGAATCTGTAGAGCCCTCTGGGAAAGAAGAGGAAAGTCCCAAATGTCCTGGAAAATTTTTACAGTGTCTGCACAGGCCACTGAGAATATTTGCAGGATCTGCAACATAAAAGACTCAGCCTTGTCTGAAGCAATAATGTAGTTTCCAGGCTGTGTTGGTTTATTTACCCCATTTCCACTGTTCCACTGTTGTACCAAGATAGAAGTGTGTGTGTGAGCCCTGCATCCACCTGGACTGCAATGCTGATTTAAGGTCTATTGGTTTCCATCAGCCTTAAAAAAAGCTGTATAGGGAGAAACTAAAATGCAGCTGAAGAGAATTAGTTCCAGCTTCAGATTTTATTTCAGGAAAGTATTTAAGCATGTACTTTTCTTTAAGTATGTGTTAAGTCCCTTGACTTCAGTAGGATTTAGACACATTCTAGAACTGTGATTGTTTCCTGAATGATCTGCTGAGGCTGGACTGACCCCTGCCTTGATTCAACCTTTTGTGCTTCCTCCCACTGTTCATTAGAAGAGAAGAATGATTTATCAGCCTTAAACCAGATAAATTGTATCCCAAACAGTAAAGATCCCTACAGGTAAGAAAAACACCTAGATCATTCTGTCTAGGGTCTGTTTTATACCCAGTTACCCCCACAGTACAAAAAGAGTGGATTTGAAATGTCATTGGTCATAAACTTTTACTTCACATGCTCCTCGTGGTTATGACTGTGGCTAACTGAGCTGCTGTGCTGTGGGCTTGTTTCAGGTGTGCAGTGTGTTAGAGAGTCTGGAGCAGGAATACAGGCGGGATGAAGACTGGTGTGGAGGCCGAGATAAACTTGGACCAGCAGCTGAGATAGACCATGTCATCCCTCTGATCAGCAAGCATCTGGAACAGAAGGAGGCTTTTCTCAAGGTCTAATTTTAGTTCACTAATAAATCAGGAGTACTCTTCATTAAGTAGACAATTTAGAGTGGTGTTGGTAAATTTGAGAGGATGCTCTGAGGTATAATTTCAGTTCAGCTGTTGGCTGGCTGTATAAACCCTAGGCCAGTTTTACTTCATTATAGCAGAGGTAATAAGCATTATTATCAATATGTATGTCAGAGTTGTCATTAGGACCAATTGGGTGGTGTTTGCACTTGTAGGATGTTAGCTGTTGTGCTGGTTCAAAGCTCAGTTCTTAAAATTGCATTATAAATGACAGGTATTAAACATCATCTCAGTGTTGGCTTGTACAAACCATCCAGCATTTCAAATTTTGTCCTCTAAGCCAATAACTGAAGAACTAATAATAACTGAAGCAATTTTGTCTCTGCAAGGCAGCAGCAGGATGGAGACAGAGATTTCTTCCTGCCTTCCAGGTGCTGCTTTGGAAGAACAGGAGAGCTGACAGGCTGACAAGTGAACTGTCAGCCAGCCTCCCACCTGCCACTAAAACTCATACACAACACAAAACTACACTTGCAGTCAAGGCTTAAGAAATTATGCCTCTAGATTTGTACATTTTTGAAACAATGAGTACTTTTCTTGAGAGATGGGTTAGATTTGGTTAGACAGAAAATGTGTAAGGTGCCAGTTCTTAACAAGCAGTTGTTTTATTATTGTCATTAATTTGCCTTAATATATATGAATGAGCCACTGTATTAAATATTACTCATGTTTTAATACATCCCTGAGACTATTAGTTTACTAGCTGAGTTTATTGACTCCTAGGTGAAGTTCTCCTCTTCCCAGATGAAAGAGAACTTCTCCTTGCAGAATAAGCAAGATCCCCCTTGGTCCCCCTTGCTTTCCCTGCTGGTTCTCACTGGCTGCTTTTGGCGGGTCTGTTCTCCCTAGGCCTGTACCCTGGCCCGGAGGAACGCCGAGGTGTTCCTCAAGTACATCCACAGGAACAACGTCAGCATGCCCGGGGTGGCGAGCCACACCAGAGGGCCCGAGCAGCAGGTCAAAGGTTGGTGCTCTGCTGCAGGGGCAGCACTCAGGGTTTGCTTTGCCTCCCCCTCTGCCTGGCGGTCCTCCTGAAGTCTGTGAATGTGCTCGGGAGGCAAACTCTCTTCTAGCATCATTGACTTTACCAGACCGCTCTGCCACTACACTCGCTTTGTGGTGGTTTCTTGTGTATGTGGTTTGGGGTTTTGGGGGTTTGGGGGTTTGGGGGTTTGGGGGTTTGGGGGTTTGGGGGTTTGGGGGTTTGGGGGTTTGGGGGTTTGGGGGTTTGGGGGTTTGGGGGTTTGGGGGTTTGGGGGTTTGGGGGTTTGGGGGTTTGGGGGTTTTTTAAGCAGTCCCTTTGAATCAATGCTTGTTTTTAAGAAGTGCGATTTCGGGCTTTCTGCTTCTGGCAACAAGGTCCAGGCACAGAGATTAAATTCAGCATTTCATAGCTTATTTCTGTATGCACTCCAGGAATCCCTAGTCATGCAGATGTTTTCTTTGCCCTGCAGCCATCCTGAGCGAGCTGTTGCAGAGGGAGAATCGGGTCCTTCACTTCTGGACCCTGAAGAAGAGGAGATTAGATCAGTGCCAGCAGTATGTTGTCTTTGAGCGCAGTGCCAAGCAGGTAGTGTGAAAACTCCACCGTGTCTTTCTGTCCTGGCAGTCTGTAAAATCTCCTGTAACCATGTAGTGCCTCTCTGTGGGGCTCCTGTTGCAATCTCACATTGTGTTTAAACACTAACTTTTGAAAACGTGGCAAATAGAGATGTTTTAAAACAACTTAAGACAATTCCAAAACCCAGCAATGAGGTTGAGTATTTTTATCACCTCAGATTAATTTCTGTATTTGTTCATTTGAAAATAAGTGTAAGAGCAAACTTGTCTTATTGAGCTGTTTCTGAATGAGAAAACTGCTTTCCCTGCAGATTTTGTTGTATATAGCTAGAATTCCCTACACTCCTTTTTTTCCTAGGAAATACAGAGTTCTGGTTTGTATCTTTTCTCACCTGCTTTTATTGTTTTATTCTTTTTATGTGTTCCTAGAAAGTGTTTTAGTATACTGTGTATTAAGTCCCAATGCATTTGATATTCTTTGTTTGGCAGGGTTGGGTTTTTTTTTTTGTCAGAGGATAAGTTCTTGAAATACAAAGACTGTTTGTTTTGTTCTTCCTTTGGTGTTTTTGACATTCACAGGCCTTAGACTGGATCCAAGAAACAGGAGAATATTACCTCTCTACTCACAACTCCACAGGGGAATCAGCAGAAGAAACTCAGGAACTCCTGAAGGAATATGGGGAATTCAGAGTACCTGCCAAGGTAAACAGTGACTTTAATCTAATTATGCCATCTGCTTTAGTCTGTATTTATGGTCCTGTTTCAATGCCTTAAATCTCTGTAATAATATTCTCTTGGTTTTATAGTTGCCCTCTAAAAATCCTAGCCCCAATGATAAATGTCTTTTGAGAACTTTTAGCAAGACATAGGCACAAAAAGGAGGCTTTCTCCACCTTGGTTAGTACTGGTTATAGAAAATTTCTGATCTGATCAGAAGGAAGAGAAGGTCCATTTGCATGAGGAGTTCACAGCAACCTAATAAGACATTCTATCCTCTAACAATCATTCCAGAATGGTGTAGAGTGACTAATTGATCTGAACACATCCAAGGTCACAATGGACTCCTGGTCTCTTTCTTCTGTCATTAAAACCACAATTTGTCTCACTAATCCCAGTTGAATTGATCACAGATGATCATTAGAAATATCTCATTAGAAATAATCTGCTGATCCCAACAAAGTACTTTAAATAGATGAGTCTTTAAACTCCAGGGTGAACATTTTAAAATACAAAACTGCATTACCAAGAATATATTAATTTATATGGAGCAATTCTGGGAAATCTGGTGGGGTTTACAGAAGAATGGTGATTGGATCTGCTTCAGACAAATTAATTCAAACCATAGGTAATTCATAGACAGTGAATCCACAGGGGTATTAACAGTCTCTGATAAGGATGTAAATTGCAGAGTTCGACTGCAGGAAGACCATGGCTTTGGTATTATGCAGCTGCATTTCACTGTGTCCTGAAATTGATCTTCCGTAATCCTTAAATTCCTCCTTAGGCTTTCCATGCTAGTATGGGTTTGATTCACAGGCTTTGTGGTGTTCTTGTCCCCTTCTTTTAGCTTAGCTTGCATGTGTTTGAAAATGTGAGATAACCAGGAGTGGATGGAATTTCTTCAGACAGGACACATATGACATTCTCTAAACTACTTCTGAATTCTACCCACCCATAATTACTCCACCTGAAATTACACTCTAGTTCATAATTTAATTTTTATCAGAATAATCCAAATTCATAACGAAGTTTCCAAACCATTTTGACTCTTGACTTAGCCTAGGATTGAATTTTAGACCTTGTTCCTTGTTAAGCATTACTGGCTGTTTCTTACACTGACACATCTAAGTCTTGCTCCCTCGGGCTCTCCTACTGCTCCTACTGCTGACAGAATATTTTCACTGCCATGTGCAATCTGGTAAATGCATGTCATTCTCACACTGATGTTATTCTCAAGTTAAGCTATAGCTGAAAGCCTTCCTGATCCCAGTAACTTTCTTTCCAAACCAATTGTTTGGAATGCAAAACCACCAGTAGCTGTTGGGAATGAAACTACGTTTAAATACGACAGGAAGTTAGATTTTTATATCTCCATGCCTAGCCTTGTTTAGGTACTTATTTAATTCGTTAAAATGATGTCTGATTCAGTTGTTAATCTATGATGGTGGTGAAATTTCTTGAATTTAGTTTTGTGTTTGAAATCTGCTGGATATTTTCTGGTCTGGCGTGCGTTTGTCCCTTTGTGGTCAGATCACTGATAATGTCAAGTGTCTGACAGTGTGTCTTGCTTCAGGCATGGTGGAAAGTCCTCTCTGTCTTTGACAAGAAGTTTTCCAGTGCCTCATTTCCTGGGATAGATTTGGAATCAGAGCTAAAGTTTATATCTAGGTCCTTTGTGCCAGTTCTGACTAAGGGGCAGTCAGAGCCTAAGTGGAATAGAAAAGACCTCTGAAAGATTTGGGGGTTCAGTGTGTGCTTTGGAGTTCAGGCATCTTTTAGCTGGTAATGTTCTAAATGGACCTAAAATACCAAAGGAGGATTTAATAATAGACCATGAATTTGGATATAAATTCTGTTTGTTTTTGAAACAGAGTAGTAATGACTCAAAATCACTGCCTGGGCTGATATGTGGTGTATTAATGACCTTCCTACACAGATCTGCAGATCCACCAGGTATAGACTCAGAGTAACTTGGTGTTATTTTATGAGGTGTGATTTTTAAATCTTGTCTTCTACTCCAAGGCTCACAACAAATAAGCTCTTGCTCATGGGAAGGAGGCATGCCTAACTTCCAAAATGTTTTATGTGTTTTTGTCTGTGGGTTTCAAAAACTTGACTTTTTCTATCTTCTTCAGCTTCATAAGTGTCCTTAAAAAATGTCATTCCTTTCATGTTTTACTGAAAAAGTTTAAAGTGTCTGATTCTGTATAAGATGAAGTACAGACACTCTCTAATGATGTATAAAAATTGTGATTTTTTTTGACTGCTGTGTGAGTTAAAAGCAAAGGAAATAATAATAAAACATAACCAAGGACCATGTTTTGGGCAGCAAACAAAGGAGAAAGTGAAGCTCCTCATCCAGCTGGCTGACAGCTTTGTAGAGAAAGGACACATCCACGCCACTGAAATTAGGAAGTGGGTCACCACTGTTGACAAGCGCTACCGGGACTTCTCTCTCAGGATGGGGAAATACCGCTACTCCCTGGAAAAAGCCCTTGGAATCAACCCAGAGGTACTGAAAGACCATGTCCTGTTGGGCTTTTATACCAGAGCCACTGAGGAAGGGGAAGTCTGTGGTTTGAGTGCTGTAAGTTTTCCTGTGCCCATTAGAAACACTGAAAACTCAGCCAGCCCACCTGGCCAAGCTCAGAACTGCTGCTGGGGAGAAAGGATTAAAGGGTTTTTCTATGGTAGGTCAATGATGTGAGGAGAGGGAGATGAAGATCAGAAAGATTTTTCTAAACAAATGTTTGCACCATTTTTCAGGAGACCGTACAGCTTTCAGGAGGGAGCAGGGGGAAACACATTATTTGAATTAAAGCCTGTGTTAATTTTGGTATAAACCATAAATCCTGCTCCCACACCCTTATTTTGCATCAAACTCAAACTTTGACTCCAAGTTTTCATTCTCTCGTCCTTTAACTAACATAAACAATTGATCCCCAACCTCATCTCTGAACTCTTTTAGGTGAAGTAGAGCATCATAAGAAGCAAAAATTAGGATCTCCTGCTATTCCCTGGCCATAGTATTAAAGGAGAGTGCTAGAAGCAGAAATACTTAAAAACTTTTCAGTCAATGACTCTTTGGAATTAAGTATCAAGAATGAGGAATAAATTCCCTCACACCTTCGTGATACTTTAACTGCACTGTTCTTTGTAGAGTCTCTGGTTTACACTGAGTTCTAACCACAGCCTGGAAAGGTATTCCATGGTAAATGGCCACTGAAAGTTGTCTCTGCATGGTGCTCTACTTTATCAGACTGTTTTTTATGAAGTCCCATACTAGGCAACTAATTTAGATATGAAAGAGTAAGATAATTTAGACTTTTGTATCAATATTGATTCCTAGTTAGGACAAACAGTGAAGATAACAATGAATATTGTTTATGGTTTTTTAAGAATTCTCTCTCACCTTTTTATCCTTTCTCACAGTACTTCTGTCTAAATTTCCTCCTTTTTGATATCATCTTGCTTTTGTCCCTTCTCACCCCTTTGCTTTCATGAACATGCTGCACTTTGCACAACAGTAGGATTACAATGAAGTTAAACTCTGCACTTTTTTTTCCCCTAGGACAACAAAGACCTGGAACTAGATATCATTCCAGCAAGTCTTTCAGACCGGGAGGTAAAGCTGCGAGATGCAAATCATGAAGTCAACGAAGAAAAAAGGAAGTCAGCCAGAAAGAAAGAGTATGTTCCCAAACACTCTGTCTGCCATGGCACAGTGTCTGAGAGAGAATGATTCTGTGATATTTGAATGACCAGAACTGACTGACAGTCCTGTAATCCTTCCAGCTGCAGAGCTACTGAGATAAGTCTGCAGGTGTAGGCCAGAGGTTGTTACTTGTAGGGTAGAGAATTTCAGAATGTAAAGGTTGAATTTCTTTTGGTTTTAATCAGAAGTTTCTTCTAGAAAGGGAAATTGGTGAGTCAACCACTTGGATTAACACTGATGTTGTGAAGTTGCTAATTTCTTTATGGTTGTATGTAAAAAGTAAGATGAGCAGGAAAGAATAAAGAGCATCTTTAGATGTCTAAATATTATCTAAACATCAGTGACAGAAGAGTTCTCTTGACGTTTAGGTTCAAATTTCAGCAGTGTAGGACTGAGAGAACTGGAAATAGTTCATACTAGAACAAATACTTTAGAAGTTCTTGTTGCACTTAAATCTATAAACAATCTATTTTCACAGTATTTTGTCTTATTTTTTGTGTAAGAATATTGGGAAAGTATTTCTCAGCTCTCTGAAATTGGCATGATTGTTAAGAAACCACTTAAATGTTAAGAAATGTTAAACTATTTCTGCCTGTGGCAAATTTGCAAAACATTGGGAATTTCACTGTTGAGGGGCCCAGCCTCAAGTACTTCTGATGCCATTATTGCATTTCCCAGCATCTGAGTTTTCTCTGGTCAGATACCAAGCTGTTGAAGTCTCTTCAAAGTAGTGGTCTCTCCCAAATCCATCTGTATTTCCTCTGAAGGTAAAGTTTTAGGGTGGCTTCCCACTGACTGTCAGCAAACATGCAAATGTTTTTTGGTGGATCACAATTCCTTAATCCTAGGGGGAAGAAATTTCTGAGAATCAGCTGATAGTTAAGGATGGGCATGCAGATGGTAAATCCTATGGACTCAGGGCAGAAATGTAACTTAATAGGATTTTGTGCAGAAAAGATTTTTAGTAAATAACCCTACAAGGGATTGAAGCATGAAGTGGTGTTTTGATCATGGATCTGAAAGGTGCAAAGTAAGGCAGCTGAAGGTCTGGAGTGGAAATACCCTTATTCCTTAAGACCACAGGAAGATGTTTTACTTTCTGTTCATTGTAGAAATGCTTATAACATCCAAAACACCTAAAATACTTTCTTTTTTTCAGATTCATTATGGCTGAGCTGCTGCAGACAGAAAAAGCTTATGTCAGGGATTTACATGAATGTTTAGAGGTAAGTTATGGCCCAGGAGCTCTCCAGTATTTCCTGGAAGCACATCTTGCCCTCTGCAGGGGGGATGCTCACTTTACTGCACAGGCTGTGCACACTGATTCATGGAGCATTTCCTTAAGGATTCAGATCTGTTCCTTTGGATCATCTCATACTGGAGAAACTTGTGGATTAGCACAGTCAAAAACCTTGCCTATCTGTACAACAGGGTGTTCCTAAAGTGGATGGTGATATTGAAGGCAAAAACCAGAGTGTATCAGTGAAATCTGTCAGCTTTCACATTCCTGCAGTCTGACAGAGATTTTTGTGTATCTAATGCTACTCAAGTGGCAAATCTGGCTTATCTTTCAGCTGTTTCTGCCTGCAGTTTTGGACACCATCAGGTGGACAGCAAAGACAGGTGTTACTGGCATGTTTCTACTTTTTCCTCAGACAACTGCAAAGCATCAGCACTTTAAATTTCTCTGGAGAGCTTTCTGTAACACTGGAATTTTTCTTTTTTAGCTTGTTTATTTAATCTCAAAGTACATAGTTCATTTTCAACCTGTGCCTTTGGCAATAAAACATGGAGATCTATTCTTTCCCACTGCATTTATTCACAAAATTAAGAGTTTCTGGTGTCTTCCAGACTTACCTTTGGGAAATGACAAGTGGAGTGGAAGAAATACCAGCTGGGATCCTTAATAAAGAACACATCATCTTTGGCAATATTCAGGAGATCTATGACTTCCATAACAAGTAGGTTTTCCTCACAGTTCTGTTAATGTTTGGGCATTTGGGCATCTGTGTGGTGTCTGCAGAGAACCTCTACAGTACAGTGCACACCAGAGTGTAAAATAATTGATCCAGATCTGCAAAAGAATGTTTGATTTCTTGTTTTGTGAATTGCAACTTAGTTCAAACTCCACCTTCAGTGATTAACAATGTTAAAGACATATTATACCAATGCTTTGCAGTCTGATACATGATTTCCATCTCACAGCACGAGATCTAGAATGGATGTTTGCCTGTCAAAAATATGATCTTGTAAAACACAAAGGGAAGAGAGTGGAATTGTTGGCATGAGCTGGGTTAATAAGTAGCTTTCTGCCACTTCTTGGAGACTTTCTGTATTTAATCTGTAACGAGCACTACTCCATCTTGTTAAGATAAGACTGTACCAGATCAGCTCAGAGGACATTGTTTCCATGGTACAATGTAAATGCAGCAACACTTGTAAACTCAACATTTGGGGGTGCTGAATCCAACAAGTTCAGTCTGAATTTTAAGTCTGTCTTCAGGTTAAACATCAAAACCAAAACAGCTTTAAAAAAAAAATCAGAGAATGCTTCCCTGTTCAAGTTCTGGTGCATTGCAACTGCTTCAGTCATATAAATGTGCCATCCCATAAATATGGCCCAGCAGAGTGTGCCATGTGCAAGCAGCTTCAAATCATATCAGGATAGTAGATTCAAGCTACATATTACATTAGGAAAGCCTTTAAATATAGATTGATTGACTTCCAGCCCACAAGAATTGCCCTGTCATACAGACAAATATTCTCCTCCCATCTAAAACTGTCTTCTGATCACCCAATTGCCTTCTCACTTCCCCTTCCTCTGTGGTGCTATATTTTTGGTTTGGTGACCCTGACTGATACCATCTGATTTATCCTCCTTTGAGTTTCCCCTGTTCCCAGCTACCCTCCCTCCAGCCCTCAGTCATGTCCCACAGCTTCTCACTGCTATCATTTCTGCTTTCTCTGACCCCTCCTCCTGCAGCCTGATGCTTCTGTATAATCTTTTTTTCCTCTAAAACTTCCTTCTAGCAATGCTAAAATGAATTTCCCCTGTCCCCTCCACCAGTGTCCTCCACAGCCTTCTCCTCTGGCTGTGATGTTAAGGCATCCTCCAGCCTGATTCAGAATCCACATCCAAAGAAGGGGCAGCAGAGCTGGTGAATGGTGCAGAAAATGTGTCCTAGGAGGAGCAGCTGAAGCTGTTTCATGTTGTTCTTTCCACCCAGAGGTCGTACAGGGCTCTATCTGCAAACAAGTCACTTATGGTACAAGCTGTTGAGAGAGAGTTGATTAAAAAAATCTGTGTTTTGGAAGTTTACTACTTACCTGTGAAATGCTGAGCTTGTTTAAGTTGTTGTCCCTTGTCCAGTGTGCTGAGTGGGGTGTTGGAAATCTGGCAGCTTTGGGCTTCCCTTGTTTCTCTTCATCTGAACCACTACACAACAACTCTTAGAAGATCTGTGTTAAAACAGAACAGTCCTGAACACACTGACTCCCTACTAGGGATTGCTTCTTTTTCCTTTCTAGTGGAGTCAGGCATGACTGTACTCAAAAAACAAAGCACACCTTGGCAAGAGACACTTTTTCCACTGGCTGGACACTTGAGTAGCCTCATAATCAAGATACAAGTATTGATCATTAGCACTGATTAACTCATTGGTTATCCTGCATCTCCTGGGTATTTGACCATAACTAATGACATTGGTGTCTTCTTTGTTCAGCATTTTCCTGAAGGAGCTGGAGAAATATGAACAACTGCCTGAGGATGTGGGCCACTGCTTCGTCACCTGGGTAATGAGGCTGCTGCTTCTCATTATTTATTCAAATTGATTCCTCCAGCAGACAGGAACAAGTTGGGAATAGGTGCAAGGATTATGTCCTAGTGATAAATGAGATTAGGAGCTAGTCTGGAACCACATCTGCTTTGTCCTTCACCTGCCCCAGGGTGAAAGGCTCTACCCTTCCCCTCAGGAATAGTGTGAAGGTTTTCTGGAGCCTCTCTCCTTGTCCTACACTGTCCAGCACAGCTTTTATTTACCTCTGCTGGTTTCTGTTTAGCAAAACTTCATCAAACCATACCTGTTTTTATGGGTAACATTCATTTCCCTGGAGAAGGAAGGCCCTGGGAGGACAGACATTTAAAATCTTAATATACCTTCCTTTAAAGAATTTTAGTCATGCTGTAAGGACTCCACAAAGGCATGAAGAACATATTTTATCGACTTTTTCTCCAGAAATTAGTGTCAAATTTCTGAGCCACCGTGCTCTCTCATTCCATTATGCAATGCCAGGATAATTTCCAACAGGACTTTGAAATCTTGATGCAGAGACTCTTTGTGAGCATAGGAGGCTCTGGGAATTGGCTACAGTAATTTATCTATATGAAAGCTGTGCTCTTTTCAAAATATTTACCAGTCAAGTCAGCCATCTTTGTGTTTTGTCTGATTGTTTTATTCATATATCAAAGCAAGGAATTAGTATTTTAAGAGTAATTATGCAGTATGTTCACTTATCCAAAAAATGAGCATGATTTCATTTTTAGATTTAATTTAAAAACATGTCACAAATCTTGATGAAATAGATTCAGAAATATTGTTTACAAAGCACAGGTTACCTGTTTAGGAAAGATAAATGCATTTATGTATCGTTTTCTGCAAAATCTTCATGGTTTTTTAAGATACTGCTGCATCATCTCAGCAAAGTTGCATGTCCAGAGCTGTGTGTGTGGTTACAGATGGACATACAAAGCTGCCTGCCCAACTGCAGGATCCTATTGTTTAGATACCTGGAATAAAAAGATGCAATAGGAATAAAAGGAAAACATCTTTCTCTTTTATTTGCCTCCCTCTTCTTGAGTACATTAATGAGAGGTGGGAGTGCACAGAGATGCTTTTAATTTCTGCTTTAAAGTAAACAAATTAGGAAATCAGCTGCAAAACACTCCTAGCACAACACTCCTGGCACAACATAAAATTTGAGCCATTGAAGTTTGAACCAAAGTAGGAAAGGCAAATCTGGGCCAAGTGTCACAAATTTCAAGTAAAAAATGTTGGCTTGAGCCAGTTTAAACTGCATGATTCACTTGCCCAGTTTCTAGACTGGTTTTATCTAAAGTAGGTGATAGAGTCAACACTTCATGACTGAGTTTTGAGACCTTCAAACTCTTGTGTAACATTCTTAGAGCTCTTAGAAATCATTTTACAGCTGGATTAGTTTTAGGCCTTCCTTCTTGATATTTGATAAAGAAAGCCTCCCACAGCCCTCAGAACTGCTCAGGTAAGGTATGAACTAAAGACTTCTGTTCTTAATTTGCAGTTTCCTGTGTTCTTGTGGCAGCATGTGGGGGCAGTTATGGTGGTGGGTGTGTGGGAGAGAGTTGTCACCTGTATTTATCCTGGTGTGCCTTAATAAAAACTGTGGGAGCAGAGAAATAGCTTATCTTGCTTTTCCCTTGATGTTTGTTTTCACAGGCAGATAAATTTCAGATGTATGTCACCTACTGCAAAAACAAGCCTGACTCCAGCCAGCTCATCCTGGAACATGCAGGGACTTTCTTTGATGTAAGCAGCCACTGCTGTTTTCCTTCCACACACCTGGTGCAGCTGGAACACCTCTTTTTTTGCACTCCAGCTACAGGTTCCTTTCTGTGCCTTGGCATCTGGGCTTTTCATTCCACTGCAAATATCACCTGCTGTGAGAACAGAGAGGCTGTGGTGTGCTGTGTGATCTCCAGCAGAGTGGTGAGACTGGAGACACACACTCTCACATTCTTACAGGAACCTTTGGGCAATTTTCAGACCCAGTCCTTTCTAAGGATCTGATTTAGATGTAATCTCTGTTTCTGGGTTAGTGATAAAATGAAAATCTCAGATTCCATTATCTTTTATGACCTAAAATCCCTAAATGTAAAACAAAATCCTGTTCTCCTGTTCTGAAAATTCTACCCAGCCTATTCCACATTTATTTTATTGTGCTAATAAGGACCTCCATTAACTCCAATTAGATTATTTCCCATACAAGCACTACAGCCAGTGATAAATGTTTTTAGGCTCCAATTCCAATTTTGAAGGCCAAGTAAAATCTCTCAAGTTTTAGAGTACCTTTAAACTAAGCTGCTCTTATTATTTAACCTCATCCATTTTGCCATGCTTGTCTGCTACCTTATAGCTGTCATTAGTTGCCTTTATAAAAAGGAAAAAAAAGTGCTAAGACCTCTCTTGGAAAGCATTGAAACTGTTTACAAATGTAACAGATCAGCGGGTCCAAGCTGTGATGGAGTTGGCAGCTGCCATAAATCAGCTCCTCCGCGGTTTGTACGCGCCAGTGGTTCGAGCATTTCAGTCTCACTCGATACGGAAAGGTCTCCCATGAGCCCCAGAAAAGTGAAGAACACCTTTTCCTTTTCCCTCATTACCCGGTGGAACTGGAAGGCGGTTTCCAGGAGGTGGCGCTTGAGATTGTTGAATGGTTTGTCCTGGCCTGGGACTCGCGGAGGGTGGGGCTGCCTGAGGTGTCCATCGGTGCTCTTGGCACAGCTTAAAAGCGTTTCCTTTGCTCAGCTTTTCCAGCCCGGCTCTGTATGGGCTGGAAAGCTGCCCGATATTGCTTCGCAGTGAATGCTCGTGTGTCAGCATCTGCTGTTTTGTCAGGGAAGAGGGGTTTGCCTTCGACGGGTGCTGGGTCACCCAGTGATGCCTGTGCAGAAAGGGAAAGCTGATTGTCCCCCCGAAAATCCTCAAGAAGACACTCAGTCTGAGCGACTAAGAGAGTGCAAAGATCCTTCTTACCTTGGTCTTGGAGTGGCAGTGGTTCAGTGGCAGGACAGGACAGCCTGGCATGAGGAATGCAGAGAAAATAGTTGGTTCTTTTTTTCCAGGCAGAACCTGGAGTTTCCCAAAACACCCTGATGATGAAAGTGAATTATCTAGAATAACACCCCTTAGTAAGAAGCCCGCTTGAAAATTACAAGTGTGCCTCAAATTTCATGTGCTTTCATAGAAAGCCACCTTTGAGATCAAAACAAGCAGTCCCACTAATTTGTTTGAACCCTTCAAGCCCATGGAAAACTCTCAATTACAGGGCTCATTGTAAGGGTTAACTAATTAGGAAAAGGAGCAAAGATAGGTGGCATATCTCATTTGAACCCATGAAGAGAATTACGAGTGATGCTGAGAGCAAGGATGTTCTCAGGATGTAAGTGAAGCCATGTATATAGAGAAAAGCAATTTATTTTTTTGATCCAGTTGAGACAGGTGGAAAACAATGCACAAACTGTCAACAATGAAACATGCCTAGTTTATCCTATAGCATTAGTCTAATAAAGCATAAAGATTACCATCTTCCCTCCATAAAGATGGTGCTTTGTTTATATAATTCAGAAGTTGTTGGTATGTTTATATTAGCTGGAAATTGCACAGGGAATGAAAATAGTGACTTCTTATTCTGACCTAACTGCAGTAGACGTACTAATTCCACTCTTTCAGTTTTTGTGTCTGTCTTGTTGGTCATTACTTAGAACTGTGTTCTTTATTCAGTAGTTTCAAAGATAAATGATGCCTGCCATGTTTAGCAAATTGTAATATTTGTAATACTATATACTTCAGGCTAGCAAGGTGTATTTTTGATTACCAACATATGTTAGATGTCAACTTCACTTGGTAGAATCAGCATGTTATTGAGGTAATGAAGTTGATTTTAGTGTCTTTGTTTAAGCAAGCTTTGATCTTTGGGACAGAGTATGATTGAGCCATGTACATGTTTCTGCTATTTGGAATACTTTTTTTGCTTTGAATCTTGGAAAAGATCCATTTTTATGTTCAAGAAGCCATGGGGCACTTTTGATTTGCGTGAGCAGCATGGAACATGGTAAAGCTCATTGACTTTGGTAGCACTGCAGAGCATGGGGTTTCTGCATGGATGAGGATTCTTGGACAGTTTCTCTGCTGAGCCAGAATGTCCCTTAGGAAATGAGCAGAGGCACAAGGGTCTGAGCAGGGTCTCAGTTTCCTCTTACTAATATTTTTTCTGAAATTGCTCATCACATTTGTGTCATGCATCACAAAACCTAAATGTTTCACAGGAGTTTTAGAGCTGAACCAGTCCTCTTAGCAAGTCTTTGGCCTGTACACCCAGTTCAGGATGCAGTTTGTTCTCCTACCAAGCAACTGTACACAATTAAATGACAGCTAAATTTGTGAATCTCTATAGATACTTGATACAAAATCTGGGCATTTTATCATTGCCTCATGGTCAATTCAGCAATTCTTACGGTATGAAATTGTATTAAGTATTCCTGTCTCCATGTTGTTCATTCAAGGACTTCTGAGGGCCCTACACAGAGGATATTTTGATTTTTCTCTGGGATTCTGTTATTGCATATTAGACTGCACGGGCATCCTGCTCTGCAGCTCACCTTGTTTGCAAAGCACAACTGCCAGCACACACTGTCAGATGCCTTCATTTGTTCCAGGCCCTTAGGACAGTTTTCCACTCAGGGAGTATATAAAGTTGTGAGCTATGGTGATGAGCTATAATGGAACCAAGCTTGCTTTACACAAGAAGCAGGGTGAAGTGGAGAGCACAGAGCCCTGTGTCCAGCTTGCTTCTGAAACTGGCCAGCTGCTTCAAGGCTCAGACACCTCTGTGCCTCCAGTCCCTCAGAGGGGTGTGAGACACGTCTGCTCTGCCTGCTCTGCCCTGCACAGACCTCTCTCACCTCCATCCCTGCCCTCAGTCAGTTCAGACCTCTCCAAATGTTACAAAGCCAGCCCAAGACACACACCAGCAGGCTGCTTTCTTCCTCCAGTGCTTCAGGGACCAGAGAAAGGAGCTGCAGGGAGAACATCCCTTCCCAGCAGTGCCCTTGTCAAATGTCACCAACCCGCTGTGTCTGTGCACATTCTGCCCAGGGAGCATCCTGGCAGAGCAAGGAGTGCCCAAAGGGGAGGCATCTTGCTGAGAGCATGGCCTGCTGTTCAGAGAGCTGGGGGGAAGGAGCAGTGCTGATTTCATTATTCAGATCCTACAAAAACAAGTGTACTTTGCCAGCACCAGGAAGTTCACAGATGTGGCCAAGGTCTTGCTGGCTCCTTCAGTTGTGATTTGAGTCCCAGCCATGTGCTCTGCAGGCACAGTTCCTGTGTGAAGTCAGCTCTGACTCAGCTTCATGCAAACTCCATTAACCCCCAAACAGAGCCCCTTCCCTTTTGGGTCTTGTTCATGGCACCAGAGCTATTTAAAAAAAAACCAAACCAAACAACTTGTCTAATAAAAAAAGCCAAACCAACAAACCAAAAGTCTGTTGGCACATGGTGTGAAAAGTGGATGCTTTTGCATTCCAGAATTAAGACAAACACTGGAGCAAAGAAGAAGCAATAACCTCCCTAGTACTCAGCAGAAAATCAGACTGTATACAGAAAGAAAATCTCTGTTCTTGGAAGCTCTTCCCCCTTCATCTTCCATAGCTTCTTCACTTTATACTCTCAACTTTACACTCCAGTAGCTGTAGAAAAGTCCCGTTCCCCTTTTCCATTTGCTTCCTTAGGAATCAAGGATTTCCTGGTGGCCAGGAGCAAGGCAAGGCATGCCCAGGGCCTGGCAGAGACAGAAGGGTTTCCAATCTGTTCTATCTATTCCAGCAAAGAATCTGGCCCTGTAGGGCCTGAGTTTGGAGTCTTTTAGATGGCTAAATATGTTCATTAGCCATGTAGGATTTTCAGGAGCTCCTAACTCCCCCTGGAACAGTTGGGGTGAGGCAGCTGGGCCCTTTCCAGCCCTCAGCAGGGGCCTGTCTGATGTCTCCAGAAATTCATGAGCACATCACACTGATCAGACATTTTGGTTGAGGTTCAGGTGATGAAACAGAAGTGTTCAGTGCTGTAACAGGTATCATCATAAGGGTATCTCTCCTGGGCCCCAGGTGCCACCTCAGAGTAGAGCAGGTCTGTCAGCAGTGTCAGACCTGTTATTCCCATGTGGATATTTCAGCTACCCCAGGGCTCTCAAATGGGACTCAATGCCTCTGTTTAGACAGCTAAATTACACCCCACTCATGCAATTTAATTTAGTGTCACTTCATTTTAATTGAATGTTAAGACTCTGCTTTCAGCCTTCATAGCTAGGGAAAACCAGGTGATATGACAGGTAAGTCATACTTAAATCAAGGTCTGTTTACTCAGCAGAGCTTTAGCTTGACTTGCAGAGGGACCTTGCAGTTTGAGTGGCCTTAGGGGGACTGTGCAGTTTATTGCCAGCCTCTCTGAAACCACACTTTTGTGCATGTGAGGTTAGAGAGTTAAAAACTAAACACAGAATACAGGGATCCAGAGCTAAATTAGTTATGGGTGGTTCTCTCTGGCAGGGGGTTAATAGTTTTCCATGACTGACTGCTGTTTTTATCCCTTCTAGGAAATTCAGCAAAGACATGGGCTGGCCAACTCCATCTCTTCTTATTTAATCAAGCCTGTCCAGAGGATCACAAAATACCAACTCCTACTGAAGGTACCTCAGTGAGCTGCACAGATCAGCTCCTGCAGAGTGGTTCACAGGTGTAATGAGTTGCCTTTTCCTTAAGGGAGCTGCTTCATGACCTGTAAACATAAATCCCCAGAAATCTTCCAAGTGCAGTCTCCCTTGAGAGCACCTTCTTTTGCCTGTGTCATAGTTGTTCCCATTTGACCCCACTCTTTGTGAGCATCCCCAGTGGGGTTTGCTGCAGTTCAGCTCTCTGCTGTCCCTGGGGGGCTGCACACACCGAGCAGCACAGCTGGGTGTGAAGGCAGCACGTTGATCAGAGTTTGTTTATGGGTGTCTGCATTGCCTCTTAGGAGCTGCTGACCTGCTGTGAGGAGGGCAAAGGGGAGCTGAAGGATGGCCTGGAGGTGATGCTCAGTGTCCCAAAGAAGGCCAACGATGCAATGCATGTCAGCATGCTGGAAGGTGGGCAGGGGCCAGGGCAGGGGAGGCACCTGCTGAGAAATGGAGTTTGTTTGTAACTTGTGGTGAAAGTTAGTAGAGGTTGGCTATAGCAATGCTGTTGTTTCATCATAATTTTTAGGTATCTCCTGGCTTCTTTCTAATAATTCTCCAAAAGTCTTGAAAGAATAAAGCTGGCTAGGAGGTTTTGGTGGGGGAGTTATTTATCTGTATCTTCTGTGTGTGCATATATGTACATATATGTGTGTATGTATACATACACACATGCAATATATGTGTGTGTATATATATTTAGCTAAAACATTCCTTCTCCATTAAGCAAAAAAATTCCCTCCTGAAACAGTATCAGTTTAGCTGCTGGCAGCTGTAACAATTATTGGATGAAAACATTTCTAAATACTGTTTGAACATTTCAAAAGTTCTGGTTGTCTGAGTCAAAACAGCTTGTGTTTCAAAATGTTAGCATAGTTATGCCAAAGATTTAAAAAGAAGCATTAAAAAAATAGTTTAAAACTACAGAAAAAAAAGTTTGATTGGCACAATGCATAGTCTTTTATTGGCTTATTATTGTGTGGAGTATTTCTAAAATGTAAAAATTTTATTCTGGACCGAGATGCTTTATTGTGTCTCACACATTTTCTTGGCCTGGAAAAATAATTTCCAGCCTGGCTTGAGGAAAACCAAGAAACATGCAGAGTACGAAAACAAGTGAAAAAAAGAACTGGTGCCAGTAGCCAGGCAGCACAGTAAGTCCAAGTGATTAAGATTGCCCGAGGGCAAACTGAATTTGTAATGAAGTGCACAGGACTTCTTGCACTTCTTGCAGTGCAGTTCCATGTACAGTAACCATCACTGGAACCTTCATCATATTATGAAGTAATACATCATTGCAGTAGGAAAAAAAAAAGAAAAAGGAAAATATTATCACTGGGGCAATGGATACCTATTAATGTCCTTTCAAAATATGAAAAAAAAATTTAAAAATAAAAAGAGACCCTTTTATTTCAAGTCACTACTGTTCTGGTGTTTCTGTGAATTGCTCACCTCAAGAATAAGTACAAGTGATTGTATTTTGTGGTTTTAGGGTTTGATGAGAACCTGGATGTCCAGGGGGAGCTGATTCTTCAGGATTCCTTCCAAGTGTGGGATCCCAAGTCTCTCATTCGGAAAGGCCGTGAGAGGCATTTGTTTCTCTTTGAAATCTCTTTGGTGTTTAGCAAAGAGATCAAAGATTCTTCAGGACACACAAAATATGTTTACAAGAACAAGCTACTGGTAGGTGTGGTTGCAAAGAACATTTTCTGAGTGTAGTGTTTTTTGTAGGTAGAAGTGGAGTTTGGGAGGCTCACATGTCCCCTGCTGGGTTGGGGATACTCTTGCCCCTGGAAGGGCTGGCCCCAGGTCCTGCAGGACTCACCTGGAAGTCAGCCTGCAGTGAGTCTGGAGAGGTTTAAGATCATGAGGTGTGAAGGGTGGGGGGAAATGGGAGCAGGATCACTCCAGCCATTCACGTCCCTGCCACCCCAGAACTCTTCTGTTTCTTTTATCTGTAGCAAACAGAGATAAGATCCTGTTCCCCTATCCATCCCAGCCTCCCCACTTCTTCCTACAAGTCCAAAGTTTTCTGGACTCATGAAGCTTCACATATATGAAATCTTTCATCATCTCTCCTCCACACTAGACCTCAGAACTGGGAGTGACTGAACATGTTGAAGGAGATCCCTGCAAATTTGCTTTGTGGTCTGGACGAACACCATCCTCAGACAATAAAACAGTGCTGAAAGTAAGTCTTTTCTGTTTGTTTTCTTTGCCTTTAGCACTTCTAGTTCAGGCCTTGGGAGCCCTGAATGAAAGGTCAGCTTCTTCCCTCCTCACATTCACATGGCTTCCATTTTTGCCTGTGGGGTAATGCCTGCATCAGGAGCAGCTGAGCTCCAAGGCTTCGGTAGGAATTGGGACAATTGTGCAGCCTTGCTGGAATTGCATCTCCTCTTGCAGCTGGGTTGAGCAGCTGCATGCTGGCACAGGGCAGGTCTCAGGGTGTTTGTCTGGCAGGTGTAATTCTCTTAGTCCTTTGCCACTGGGCTTATCAACAACCAACCTCTTCCACAGACCTCCAGAGCTGACAGCCTTTTCTGTCAAGTGAGTCTCTGCTGAAGAATTCATGTTTTAGTTGTTTTGTCTAAGGAAATTCCAGCTGTGCACTGATAACTTGTTTCCCCCTCTAACAGAGCACGCTGTGTTGCTAGCATTAAATGTATTTATCCAGAGCTGCTTTGCTGTTGCTTGCCAAGTAGGTCTGGTCAAAATGCTCTGAGTTCCCCTGGGGTTACCAGGTGCTCCAGCAGCCACAGCAGTGCAGCAGAGAGGACACACAGTTAATCATGGCATTCATCAGCTGACCACGACTCCCCTCACAGGAGGTGAGAACATGACCAAGTCTCTGTCTTTCTGCCTTGTGAAACTTTAGGCATCCAGTATTGAAACAAAACAGGAATGGATCAAAAACATCCGGGAAGTTATTCAAGAAAGGATCATTCATCTGAAAGGAGCTCTGAAAGAGCCAATTCAGCTCCCCAAGACACCAGCAAAGCAGCGAAACAACAGTAGAAGGTAAATTCAGCTATTCCCCACAACTTGAAATCACTGCTGTTTTCTCAAGCCACAGCAATGTAGTGTGGACTTTTTACTGTTTTTTTCCTGTAGTCAAAGCAGTTTTTATCATCTTAACTTTTAATATGTTATCTTGGCAAAAGTAGCTAGAAAGCTTTTTTATGATACATGTACAAAGATCTTTTATTTTATGCTCCAAAGTATAGAGAGAAACAGTAAAAATTCTTCAGAGTCCAAGGTTATAGCTCCTTCCTAAAGTACATTTTACTTCTTCACATTTGAATAAAACCAGATTTTTTTCCTTGTTTGGCATGTTTAATTGTTTGACAGTTGAAATCATAGTTGATCCTGACAATATATTTAAGAATATATAGTGAAGAATCTGTATTTCATCATCAAATACAAACTTGTTTCAGCCTGTCAAGTAACATTAAATTTTTTTGTCAACTTGTTTCAATCCTGGATTAAATAGAAATTATAGATAATGGAATTTTTTTTCCTGTTGTGGCATTCCCAAAAGCCACCTGTAATTTGAGCATCTTCATCTCCTCATCAAATTTTATCCCTCTCTTACTTCAGGCTGTGTTATAGAGACATCCAAAGCATAGGTAACCAAAGTCACCCAGGAGATCCAGACATTTCCTCTAAGAATATGTACCAATACAAAAGTTTCCTTGTACAGAATGGAGACATATTTTTATTTTCTCCCTAAGTATTTATTTTATATTATTTAAGCATTTACTTTGACAGACCAATAAATATTTATGAGAACTTTATCTGTACAGCCAAAGGGCTGAACATACCCTGTGTTAGCAGTCTCAGTGAGGTAAATATATAGAGCTCTATACTGTCTTTATCTATGTTTGGATAGCATCTTTATGGCTCAGTATTAAATTCCTGAAGAAATTTAAACAAAAGTTGTGATTATGTTCAAATCCAAACCCCATGGCTGAGGGTACCATCATTCTAAATTGCAAGAGCTGTATAACATCGTGGGCTGCTTCAGTGGGGTGATTTTAGCACAAAGGCAGCTCTGTCCTGCTGCCTCAGCAGTTCTCAAGTCCACCTGTAATGCTGTGCTCATTGGTGGTGTGTTAAGGAATGTCATTGTTTCCCTATAACATCTCTTGCAGAGATGGAATAGATGATGCAGACAGCCAAGGGGATGGCAGCAGTCAACCTGACACCATTTCCATTGCCTCCAGGACATCACAGAACACAGTGGACAGTGATAAGGTAGGACTGAAATGTGAAAATACATGGCAGGTAATTGCCCCCAGAAAAATGTAAGTGAAAAGCAGAGTAGAAGGCAAAAGGAGGCAACCTGTCTTCTACTGAGTGAGCTCAAACTTGTACTCCCCTTTGCTAGGTTATTAAAATCCAGTCTGTTTCTGTGTGCTCATCAGTACTGCTCTTCTACACAACAACATCTCTGGTACTGCTGCTTGTTTGTGGTTAATACACAGAGGTTCAGTTGGTTCTGAAGAAACAGCCCAGAGCAACCTTTTCTTGCCTAGTAAATCTTGTCCTGTGAGATCCAGCTTGTGAATGAGCAAGCAGCTGGTTATGTTCCATATTTCCCTCTGAGCTGAAATCAGTTGTTTGTTGGAGGGAATGCAGGTACTTACACACCAATTAATGCAGCAACATTGGGATCCTGGCTGGTATCTTGAGAGCCTGGGAGACCTCTGATTTCCAGAGACTGTGATTCTGGACCCCTCTCCTCACAGACATATGGTGGAGCATATGGATGGCCCTGAGACATGCTAGATTCTGTTGGAATGCTGCACACTGTGAGCACGTATGTACTTGTCATTTTACTTGTCAGACAATCTGAGTCCAGATCCCCAGCTCCACTAGGGTGCCCCACTTGGATTTGTCACCCTGATACCTCCAGCTGTGCTCTTCCACTGAATTAACAGTGGATTGTAGGAGAAAATGGGCAGTTAATAATTACCTTAGCTACATTGATGGGGTTTGTCATACCCCTTGGGAGAATGCCCCTATTCTCTTCATGTGTTGTTTTGAAATCACATGTAAAAAAGATGAATTCTCCCATGCCTTTATGAATTTATCTGTTTTAATTATGCTGCCACTTAGACAAGGCAGAAGGGTGTCTTCACAAAATCAGAGTCCAAGTTTTGGTTGTAAAGTTCACAGGTAAGGTTCAGTGCAGACACTATTTTGAAAACTGGACTCAGAAATGTAATTTAATTGCAAATAAATTACCTTTGTAAGACCATCTGTTGTATTTATCTTAAATGCATGTCCCCATGATTTTACTTTTCTGTCCAATAATGTGCATTAGAAAAGTATTAAGCCTCGCAATCCAAAGGCCACTGTAATGTATGCAAATACTTTGCCCGATGTCTGAGAGGTCTTCAATCCACATGGACTTGTCTTGCTTTCTGTGTTTTTCACATTTATCATTCCTGATAAAAGGCCCTGACTTAGTGCAGTACTTGAGCTCATGCTTCATTTTAAGCCCTCGCCTCAGCTTTGCTCGTTTGCCCCCAGCCGTTGGCTCGGTCGCATGAATTCTGGCCACGTCGAGGTAAGATGCTCCATGTTGCATGCTGCAGCTGCACACCAGGGCCATGGTGCCAACACAGGCTGTGTACCCTGAAAGACAGCCCATCGTGGCAGGAGTTGGCTTAAGGATGCAAGACTGGAAACAGTTATAGGAATTTCTATCCAAAACCTGGTTTGAGCTGAGCAGCAAATGTGTATGAGATAAACTGAGTAGTCATACAGGGAAAAAGCTGTTACCACTGGGGAAAGGGTTGTGCCATGCTTTTAACTTGCTGACTTAAGGCTGTGTGTTTGTGTGTCTTGTTATACATTTAATGAATAGAAACAAATTTGAGTGTACAGCTAAGGCTAAAGATCACTTTGTTGAATCCGAGGCAGCAGTGTATCGTCCTTAACTAGAGAGGCAGTTCCTGCTGAACAGTTTCCTTATTGTCACTGATGCTAATGCCAGAACACTGGGGAGGATTCAGCTCCTAGAGTGCTGTACTATCATGTCTTTGCTCCAAGAAGAATGAACTCCCTGCATCTCTTTATAGTTCTCTGTTTTCTGACACGATGTATCCCAGATTAGTGGCAGGTGAAGCTGTGCTGCCGTTCCTCCCACCCAGTTGTCACAGTCACACCTGTGTTCAGTGCCTGCTCAGGCATCACACTCACCTGCTGGCACAGAGCCTTCAGCACGTGGTGGCACCTGCTGTGAGGGGGCTGTGAGGGGACTTGTCAGCAGATCAAAGCTCTGAAAGGACTCCCAATGGTGGCACTTTACCACAAGGGATTTCTTCCTCCAGTGTGTAGTTGAGTTTTTCTTCTAGGAGTGTCTGAATGAAATATGTTTGAACTGGGGGGATTTATATTCTCACATGGACTGGTGCTCGTTACCAGCTCTGGAAGACTGGATCATCTCATGCTCTCCAGGTAGGCTTTTTTGGCACACACTGTAACATACATGCCATAGTTAACTCATGTGGGGCTGGTAGAAGCTCCAGTAGGTACAGGATCCATCCAGCAGTCAGTGGTTTCCCTGCCTATTTAATTCCAGCATAGTCAGCAGACTTATTCCCCTGAGCTCAGATTCGAGCCTGGAGGCTTTTTGCAGCTGCAGCCTCCGTGGGTGACTTCTCTATGTGCCCCAGTGAGATCTCCACCCAGGGGAGCCAATGGAAAGAGCTCCTACCTTTAGAAACTCTGGCTGTTCACAGCAGTCTCATCTGCAAACCCATACCAGGAGCTTTGCAGTGCCAGCAGTGTGCCAGCATGGCAGCAGAGTAATCCTGCTTTGGGACCATCTATGTATTAACTCCATGCCAGAAACAATTCTCAAGTAACACATAAGAGTTGACATTACTGTCTGAAGCCAAAAGAATTGAAATATTTAGCTGACACACTTTATCCTTTCCCTAAACCTTGCTATTATGCCTGAGGATTGCCTAACACATTATAGTTGAATGTTCAGACAAGAATGTCAAACAACATTTTTAGACAAAGAAAATCACAACTTCTCAAAAATTCTCAATTTCAAGTAGCACTTCTGCTTAACAACACTCCTCATGCCTCAAGTCATATGTATTTCTTTCAACTTATTTGTGAGTCAACTCCTCCTGAGTTGTAAGTAGCAATTTCTGTTTTCTCTCACCATGGCACAGCCCTGGAGCTAAGCTTTACTTTTGCATTTCAGACTCCTGAAGAGACAAAAGGTTTTTTGTTGTTAAGTGGGAATGAAATAACCTTACTGTGAATTCAGCAAGGATTTGTTTTCTCTCAAGACATGTGAATGTAGCCACAACATTTATCAGGGGGATCCTTTGGTGCAGGAGATAGAGCACTTTGGCTGGGGGCTGAGTCCTAGTTCTGCTCTGTCACTCACAGGTTGGATGCCATTGCAAAGTACATTTGATGGCACATTACCCTTTCCTTTTTTTCCCTTGTTTGGATGAGGAATTTGCAGGAGGAGACACAAGTTTTTGCAAACATTGAATTTGTACATTAATTACAGCATTGTCCTACGTTGTCCCACACATGATGCAGAGCCGAATTCAGACTTGTTCTTGTAGCCTTTGTGGTAGCAGACTCTGCTTTGAAAATATTCAGAGTTATGTGCCTGACTCCAGAAGTGTTATTAAACCTTTAAATATGCAGGCTTTCCTGGCTGCAGGCACTGGTCAGGTGATTATATAAGACTCTCCAGATCAAAAAAAAAAAAAGTCCGACTCTGTTTAAATTAAATACCTGATTAAGTAGCTTCTTAAATCTGGATATGAGTATTTAATATCTTTACTTTTCTTGGACTTTTCTCTCTCAAAGATATGTAAAGCAATTTTCCCCAGGCTCAAACATTTCATTTTCATTAAATACTATATAGTAGAAACACAGACTTCAAGTAAAGTGTGTAGATCTGCACCTTTTTAAAAGGAAGGAAGGAGAGAACATATAAAATGTTTATTTTTCCATTTGCAATCCATGACTTCTTCTATATGCAATCTATAATCTAAATTATTTCATACACAAGAAAAGAATTCTTTGGATTGTCATTTGAATTGTGTAAGTTTTATAAGAGGAGGAAAAATAGGTTGATGAGCCAGACTCAGTGCTCAAGAATCAATAGATAATGAATATTATTACAGTAATTGCAATTCCCATTGAGCATCCAGGTCAGGTCCTAGGTAACCTACTACACAAAATTTCCTCATCCTTTTCCAAAAGGCAAAGGAGAAAGCTTTTGTTCTATACAGTAAGCCCTCTTCAGCTTGCTATCTAAAAACCTCTCCTTAGAGAGAAATCCTCGCCCTTTTCACTTCACAGCAGAGAGGATTTCAGTCTTTATGTGTGGATTCAAAGCAGTGGGGAATTGCATAAAGGAAATGTTACATGCAGGGCATTCTCATTTGTTAAGCCCATCGAGCTGCTGGCTTGTGAAACAGCTGTTTCTGGTGATACTGGTCCATCTTCCAACGGCCTCCTTTTTGTTGGCTTTTGCAGAATACTGGGGAGAGCAGGTCTCATTTCCTTCTGTTGTTTTTGGATGTGGAAAAAGGCTCTGAAATGTGAACTGAAAACGTTTTACTCTCTAAAAATAAATCTACATTATACACTTTTATCTTTTCCATTAGATACTAGACTCAGCTCATCTTTCAGCAGTCATGAGACTCAGATCTTGACCTCTTCCACATTGATGGTATTATAGAAAATCTGGGAATAATAATTTTTCTAATTGAAGGTAATTTGTTCAAGAGGGGAGATTTTAGAATTAAGGCTTGTTGGAACAAGTCACTTAGAGGCAAATTCTCTTTTCTTGAGAATATTCTAATCAAGGTAAAACAGCTTTCTGCCTATGATAGTGTTGCTGCAGTGAGAAGTGCCCACTCACTGCATGTGAGCTCTGTGTTAAATCACATGAAAGAAACACATTTCTACTGCAATACTGGGGGAATATCAAAGGACAGGGGCTGTTCACCCCTAGCAGTGCTTGGATATGGGCAAAATATGTCACCATGGACTGGAGTCTGTGCAGCACCTGAGCAGTGGGACTGACCTGCCCAGCAAACACCTGTCAGTGGAAAAATCTCTCTGCCAGTGATCAGTGGGTGCTGTGGACTGCAGCTGGCAGGAAGGAGGCTGGAAGGTGTAGTGTAAACCTGTGGCAGAGCCAAGGAAGAGCAGGATCATGGGACTGTGGAGTGGGTGGTGAAGCAGGGAGTCACTTAAACACAGAATCAGGAGTATTTAGCAATCTTCCCATTTTCTGGACCACTGTGAGAGGTGCCAGCAATTTATCTGCTGGGCATTGACCTGAAGAGGTTTCTTCCTCCAACCACGATATTTTACTCTCAGTAAATTGGATTACATTAAACAACTGTGAGTTTCTGAAGGGCAAAGGGAGGGATTGATTTGGTCTCATCTGTGTATAAGTACTGTTGTGGTTGTTCTGCCTCTGTCCAAGCAAGTGATGTGCCAGAATTCAGTGTCCTGTCTGGAGTCCTGCTTCCATGCAGGGACTGATGAGTTATGGGACCACAAGTAAAACTAAATTTATGTAATAGAAAATAACTGCTGACTGTTAAGCGAATTCTTCCTGTGAAGGTATGATAAAGAGGAGTGATTTATGGCCCCAGAGGGTGTATTCCTGTTGCTTGAATGCTGCCTAGCATTAGAGCAGTTCTCACACTGTGTTCCTACTGCCTTCACCTCTGGAAAAGGGAAAACATGATAGCGATCAAAGGCAAACCTGACACAAAACATTTTGGCATTTTAATTAGCCTTCTAGAGGGCTCACTAGCTATAGGTGGTTAACTCTTTTCAAGATACTGTCATGTAGTAGCAAAACGTTTATCTTGCCAAGGAAATAAATTGTTCAGCCAGGAGCTGACATCTCTCTGTCTCTCTAATGAGAGATTCTTAAAATCTCTTTAGGCTTTGGAGGGCTGCTTCCTCTCAATTCTGGCTCTGAATCTTGGTTAGGGCCCCCATAAATTCAGCTCTTTCCTGAGAAAAATATACAAATGTATGTATCTTTTTTCCACTGTGAATGGTTCCCTGAAACTGAAGTCATTGAAGTGACATTTGGAGCTTATAAAATGAGACTGGTTTATCTCTGCTGGCAGTGCCTTATTTGGCATGAACTTGCCTTTCTAATCATTGATCTTCAGTAATATTACAGTGGCACTTTACTTCTTTTTCTCTCTTTCCTAAGTAAAAATAAGGACTTTGCCTTTGCTTCCTGTATTTCTTATCAGGAATGCAGCAGTGCCAGCATCATGAAATGTTCCAGCTTTTGATTTGCAGAGCTCTACTTGTCTTTCTAAATTTGATATTTTTCAGTCTTTTGGAAAATTAAGTTGAGGCTCATGGAGTGAAATACAACACACTCTAACAGGCAAGGTATAAATTACGTTTTTAGATTTCCAAGTGAAGAAAATCTGAACCGAAGTGCTGCATTTTGTACTTTGAATTGCTCAAACTTTTCTGGGCACTCACAGAAAACTCTGAACCTCAGAGGGGATCCAAATAATTACAGCCATTCTTTGGTTAGTGTTGGGCCTATGCTCTGCCTTGGTATAACTCAATCTCACCTTTGGGGACTTGGCTGGGAGGTCTCACAATGCCTTTTTTTGTCTGTACACCAGTCACTATGGCTTGTAGCTGCACAGGAATTCACTCACCTGCCATCTGCAAGCAGAGTCATTAGACAGCTCTTTTTTTTAGTGATTTATAATTTATGTAGCATAGAATCTCCAGAACAGGTATTAATACTGGCTCTGCCTACAGCACAGATCTCCCAGGACAATTCTGGGGCCTTTGGCTCTTTTTTATTCTGTGAACTTTGTAAAAATGGACTTTGGTCTTCCCTGGACTGGAACCAGATTTCACAACAATCAAAAAAGTAACTCTTACCAACCTTGATTTTCAGCCAGGTTTGATCCTGGCTTGAATTGCATGTTATCTGTCTTTTCTGGCATCCATTTCTAAATGTAACAGGTAGGTGATCAGGAGATTTACCTCTGAGAAGAGATCTGTCAAGGGTGTAAGTGCTACTGACAGCAAGGACATTTGCTTTCTGTTGCCAGCCAGTTTTTGCTGCAGCTGTGGGTGGAGGCAGCACCAGGCACAGGCTGTCTTGTTTCACAGAACCTTCTTGGAAAAGGTTCTTTTGAAAAACAAAATAAAATATGATCAGCTGCGTTTAAAATATAACAGTTGTTGGAAGCACTTGCAAACTTCATAATAGTTATTCAGGGGACTTTCTCTAAAGTCCTAACCAAGTAGTGGGGCCTTATTAATTTTTTCTTGTACTGCATGGCTGGACAATTCCCCATACACCTATTGAGAAGATGACAGTGGATGAGTTTCCCCAAAGGCCCTTTTTTTTTTAATCTAGTACTTGAATTTTACCAAGAAATTTCCCAAAGATTTGAGTGTTTCACACTGGGAAAATACAGCAAAGCCAAAACATCTGCAGTGCCCATGGAAACAGCAATCATGTTGTTCATTGGGTAATATTTCCAGGAAACAGCTTCATAAAAGGCAGGCATGAAATTTGCCATGCATCTTAAATATCTCAGGTGGGATTTCTGAAAGTGCTATTGAATTTTACTGGGACCTCTGTTCTCAAAATTCTTGGTCACCATTCTTTCTCCAAAGGAAAGCCACTCCTATGGTGGTAAGTGCAGGGTCACTGCTCAGCACTAAAAAGTTTATTTCCAGACCAGTGCAAGAAGCAGCTGATATTTTCTGAACACCTCTCCCAGGTTTAATTTGGTTTTTGTGGCTATAAATGACCACAGATACAAATCCAGATTCAGTTTGGTAATCAGATGCTGAAAACAGGTTCAACTGAAAGTCCCTGAAAGTGAAGTCCTACAGAAAGGGGTTCTTCAAAGATGTCTTTTCAGCATTTTCCTTCATGCAGAACTGACAATTACATCCAGGACAGGCAGAATATGCTCCACTTCTTTTGTAAAGTGCATTATTTTGTAAATTTTCATTTCTATTGTTGTTTCATAAAGAACATTTGTTATTGACTTTAATAAATTATGCTTTTTCATTTAGGAAATGAGGGTCAGCATTCACTATGCTTTCAGTCTTATTCTTAGATAATTTCAATCTAAAGCATCCTTCGGTGGAAAATAAGTAAATCAGTAACACTTGAAAATATAAGTTAAGTCCCTCTATGATAAAACAAGTGTATGGAACTCCTTCAGACTGAAAATCTCCTGAGAATACTGTAGATATAAATATCAATACATTCTTGCTGAGGGTATGGAAATGTAATTTCTGTGGTAACCCACTTGATCTCTCCTTTCTATTCCTGCAAGCAGTGTGAAAATCAGCTTCTGTACTGCTGTGCTGATGGACACATTCCACAGAGAAGTGCAAGGCACACAGAGTTTCTACACTCATATAATCTTAGTTCATATGATAAGTATCCTAAAGCCAAATGTGTTGTCTCTCAATCACAAGACACTTCTGAAGCACATGAGATCCTGCTTAGGCAGGATGGCTGTAGTTTTAAAATGTACATAATAAGGTGGAGAGAGCTGCCCCTTAAAAGATGGCTGGAAATCCAGCTGTGGACATCACTATGGTCTTAAATGACAGGAAATAAGCTCCATATCAATAAATCTATATTACTAAACAAACAAAAAAAAGATATTTTGATGCCTGCTGTGAAGAAAGAGGATGTTTAAGTTAGGGGGATGTTTAAGTGAATGAGTTGGATGCAATCAAAACAGACTAAGAAGGAAGGAAGTACAGTAAACTCCCTGTCTTTATTTCAAAGACATGACCAACCCCAGTGATTTTAAAATAGAAGGATTAAAATAAATTATTGATTTGCACAGAAGAATTAAAGGATATTGTGGTTTTCAGCTCCAAAGAGGGACCAGCTGTTGTTTGACTTTTATAAATGTGCTGTGATTTTCAAGGAATGAGATGTCAAAGATTTGTTGCCATTTACCTTGCATTAGAAATTGAGTTGGGCTTCAAATGGGAGAGGACTTTCTATCTCTGAACTATTCTTTGACTGTTTGGGAAACAGTTCAAATTGATTCTTGTTAGTTAAAATGATTAATTTTTTCCAACAAAAATGATCAGACAAAAACTTATGTATGTGAAGAGATGAAGTGGTTGAGTTCCTTCTTTCTGTGTATTGCTAATGTGAGTGTGAGCTGAGCTGTAAGTCATTAAAGGCCATTTCCTCATTATTGCTTATCAAAACTAACACTGAGTTCCTTCCCTTTCTCCTTGTGAACGATTCCTTTTCACCTTTGTCCCTGCACCTCGTGCACAGCAGAGGACCCAGTCCTGGAGTGACACTGCTGAGGTGGTTCCTCACCTCGGGCTGCCGCGACTGAGCCGCGCTGTCACCGCTGCCGGGGTGCAGGGCGCCTGCACAGACACAGCTTCCCAAAAACCTGACACCACTTTGGAAACCAGCCTGCTCAGGACATGAAATGCACACTCCTGGCTCAGCCTCGTGCTGGTGTTCCAAATTGGTCTGTTGATTAAAGGGACAAAATGATTAATTAAAAGTGGATAGATTATGGGGTGCCCTCCAAATGAGGAAACAATTAGAATAGGAATTGTCTGTCAGTATTCTGGGGTTCTCTCTGTATCCATTCTTGGGCCACTAGATCATCTGAAGTGCTTGGCTTGGAAAGAAAGGAGCAAACAGTATTCAGAACTTGTTTTTAAAAAGGGTATTTTTATTATTTTTTAAATTTCATCTCAAGTTCTACTTTCTGTGTTGTCATTAAGCAAGAAGTTGTTCCTCATCTAAATCCGATCATTCTCCTCCTGTTCTTCAAAGAACTTGAGTTCATGTTTATTTTTCCTGTGCTGTTGTTTTGAGTTGTTTCTGGGGTTTCATTCTGGTGATTACAGTGTGTTTGTTTAATTTGGATGCACAATATAAAATATATCCCTCTGGAGGAACAATATGTTTTCTTTTTGGCATCGGGTTTTTTTCATTTTGGAATTCATCATTTGCGTGTGGTTAATGCTTACTAGAGGTGCCAGGTTTGTTCAAGAAACTTAGAAAACCTTGGAACAGCGTGGTTCCAGCTATAAAGGGCATATAGGGATAACACAGAATAACTGTCTAGAAAGGAAGAAAAGTTTAAGTGAGATCAGAACTACATGTTAGGAACTGACATTTAAACAACAGTAAACTTCACTGATCAAGGACATTGGAGATGATTCAAGATCAAATTTAGTATTAGCAAGAAGTTTGATATTGGAAAAAAAACTATGTGAAGGAGGGGGACAAAGGGAAGCAATTCCAAATTCCTTTTTTCTTCATATCAAGGGGATCAAGTCAGGAAAATACAGTTCACAAACAATATTTATTAGAACACCTTTAACTCAATCGTGTAGCAGCTTTTAGGTGAGTGTTAAGAAATTCTGCTGAAGGGTCTCTTTCATTAAGTGCACAACTGCAGCAGCAGCCATTGCCACCTTGCATCCAGTCTGAGTGATCTTAGTGTGTGCTGGTGGCCTTGTCCACATTTGGCTGACTCTTGGTGTGCTGAATTTTTCAGTTCCCAGGGAGTCATCAAGACTATCTGTCTCCAGAGCTCGTCAGCTCTTGGGAAAATCTCACAGCCTGCTGTCTAAGCACATACTTCTCCTCTCTTCACCTTGCTGTCTGCTGATAGGTGTTTCTCCATCCAAACATGTAGATAAAGCTTACATAAAACTCATTCACACATTCCCCTGGGGCATGGCCTCATACAAGGCAGAATGCCTGATTATGGGCAAAAGGGAGCAGCCAGACAGTGAAATAATTGATTTTAACTCTTTAACGTCAATCTTTGTGTGTTGCTTGGTTGCGCACAGCTGTGACCATGGAGCACCTTAAAGTATCAGAAGAACACAGGTGCTGGACTGGGAGGCAGTAGAAGGAGGCATGGGAACATGGAGGGAGGGAAGCACAGAGCTGGGCAAGTAGCTGAGGGAGGTGAAAGCTTTCCTGAGAACTGGAGATGTTCCGTGTGAGGGGACTGGAGGAAGAGATCACACCACCCAATGCATCATTAGTTTGTCTTCTCTTTCCCCTTAAATCCCAGTAAGGGTTTACCTCTTCTCATCCCTAAGTCAGGTAGGTAGGAAAAGGCTTTTAGTTGCAGAAGGGCTATTCTGGGTGCTTCTGCTTGTCCACAAACTCACGGCCTTTTCAGTGATCTCAGGCAGTATTTGTTCTGGAGCCAAGTGGGGTTTGCTGCAGGATGCCCCAGGAGACACTTCCCTGCCTTGCACTCAGCATTCTCCCCACCTTGTAAACCACAAGCTGCTACTGGCAGCTAACAGAAGGGAGAGAGACATCCAAAGCTTCCCCCAAGCTGTGTCCCCCAAGCTCCATATCCAGGGTCCAAGTGCTGCTGCTGCTGTCCAGATCAACTTTATTTTTTTGTTTGTGTCTTGCATTAATTTGAAATGCACCAACAATCCAAATCAAACTCTCCCTCCTTAACTGTGTGCAGGCAAGAAACAGAGGAGTGTGAAACATGGCACAACTCCACAGCCCCTTTTCTGCCTGGGTTCATTTTCCCTCACACTACAGCATCACTTCCTGACTGTAGTTGCAAATAAACAATTATTGCAAGGACAAGGCTGGACCACACATGCCTGTTTTCCACTGGCATGGAGAAAAGCTGTGTGTTGATTGCAGATTATTTATTTTCACAAGAGTCAGTTGGGTTTGTTGTTATGTCTTTAGGGCACCATCTCTCAAGGTGCTGAGCCTTCTCAGCTTGCAGGAAGAATTGAGGGTGGGAGCCAGCTGTGCCCCACAGGTCCTGGGCCTCAGTTGGCATTGTTACTAGAAGTTTTCCAGTGTTGATATTTACTCCATGATCCTGAGGACTCAATAGGAAAGGACAGCAGGGGTGTACCCAGCGGAAGGAACACTTAGCCAAGCCTTGTGATTTTCCTTTAAAACTGAAGTTGTTGTTAAACCATCAGTTAGGAGTGGGACATTTATATAGAGAAAAGAAAGGAAATTGAAATGCACACAGAGAAACTTCAGTTTTCTGGCTTGCTGCAGACAATGCAGTGAGAGCTGATTTTTGTATTAATTTAACTGATTGTCCTTAGAAAGGTAAGGGCCATGTTCTCTATCCATCACTACACATAAAATGGGCAAAATGGCATTCAGCTGACTTGTCTTTGCAGTCACACCCTGGACACATCCTGGCCAGTCCTCTACTGTGCGGGCTTCCAGTGTGTGCTGGGGCAGTTGAAAGGCCCCCTGCCCCTGAACCTCTCCAGCAGCAGATCCAGCCTTCTCCAGCTTTGTAGTGCCTTAAACAGCTGCTGGCTGCAGGGGACAGGCTGGGGACTGAGGTTCTTGAATGACCTGACTTTTGTTGCAATGGCTGAGCAGACTGTGGCTGCATCCCCCTTCCTCTGCCTCTCAGATGTAACAGAGGTGTAAACCAGGCCTCCAGGGATTGGTTTTGTGGCTTGTCTTTCGAAATCTCTGAGGTTTCATGTTCTTTCTTAGGTCCTGGCCCCAGTGCAGATATTTTGCAGAAACTCCCTCCAAATCTGAAGTTCTGCTGCCCTCCCCAGCAACTGAACCTTTGGTACCTTTTGCCTTTATGAAACCTTTGGCCTTCAGACTTCCTGGGAGGGAAATTTGAGGACTTTAAAAATCAACCATTTCTCAGGCTCATCAAGTTCCTGCCTTATGACCTTCTCTTTGTGGGATGCCCATGTGTTATTTATGAGCACTTGGCTGCTCGTTTCCTCACACACACAGACACACACACACACAAAAAAACCCAACCAAACAAAAACAAAACCAAAAAAAAGCCAGGAAAGGGCTGCTGCTAAGGTCAGAGATGCAAGGCACAAAAGGTAAGTCTTTGGAAGAAGTGCAAAGAAAACAGGGATTTCTAGTCAAGGAAAGCACCTCACTGTTCACCAGGTGAATATCTGGCTCTGAGCCTCTCCTAGCTCCACGCCACACCCAGCCTTTCAGGGGTCCATTGGCTGCCCAGGGTTTTCTTTCAGTAGGAGCAGGATTTGCCTCCAGCCTTTGAACAAATCACTTTCCCTGTGAGGGGGAAGGTAAAAGAATAAAAATAGTTAAGTAAGAGCTGGGCTGAAGCAGATGTCTTTTAAAAAAATATACAATTTATTTTCCATCTGCTGGTTCCCAGTCCTTGGTTGCTGAGAGAGAGAAAGAGCAGTACTGCTGCATTTCAGGAGGTGCAGATCTGAAAGGTGGCCACTTGCATCCATGAACCTGGAATTTTTGTTTAGAGGAGCAATACAGTAACTGCTAAAATTGATCTTAATAATTGAGAGCATTCCTTTGCTTTTCTTAATGTTATAACTGATTAATTCCCCAAAGAATTCTTCTGGGCATCCCATCCCTATGTAAAGAGTATGGCTAAGTGGCTTAATAGGATAAGTGCTTTATAAAACAGCTCTGTAATATTTCAGTTGTCTCTTTTCATTTCAGTAACAAGCATAAGGGAAGCTAATGTCCCAGTACACAAGGATTTGCAATCACCATTAATGGAGACAATTCCCCTCATGGGAAACAATAAAAAAATAGCACTGCAAGAGCTAGAACACTTTTCTAGCTTTACATTTTTGTCATAACAGATTGTGTCTCTCTTGCTAAATTTCTTTGTGCTGTAGAGGAGAAAATAAATCTGGTAAAGAGAAGCAACTTTAATTGTTAAGATAAACTCATGATGGGGGAGAGTAAGGGTTTCTGAGTTCCAAGACAGCATCTGTATGACTGAGGAAAATGAAATAAAATCATGGCAGCTATTAGCAGTTCAATGAGTTTTAAATGAGCCCTGAGTGATGGCAGAATTAAGAGCTTTTGCCTTTTTCATGTTATCATCACTAACAGAAGAGGTCTCACTTGCTGTTTGTTCTATTTTGGTGGTAAATCCTGTCCTAACAAATATGTTGACAAGGTGTAAGAAAGCAACTGACTTGAGTTGCATGGGAGCTCTGTCTCATTCCATATCCATCTTAGAATCTGGTTTTCATGTCTTTAAAATACGCAGCAGTGGAGATTAACACATTGGCTTGGTTTTTAATGAGTGAACCTTGGATTTGAACATTTGCTGCAAACTCTTTTATATAAATGCTTTCTTATTTATGGCACCATGCTTGGAATGTTATGCATATCATTATCTGACTATTAGCTGCTGTGGCAAGATGGATTTTAGGATTCAATAAATTGTGAGCATTCCTTTTAAACTGCTGGAGCCAGAGGGGTTAGGAGTATAGGAGTGTTAGATTATCCAGCTGCAGCCATTGCCCCTGCACAGCCTTGTGATATGTTATGGGGTTTCTTGTGGCTGAGCAGGAGGGAAGAAGTCACTGAAGGCAGCTCAGATTGCACATCCTCAACTCACCACACAGGGTAGGCAACCAAGCTCTTTCAGGAGCAGCAGGCAGAGAGAGGGAATGGTAGCCTTGATTTAGCACAGTATAAGCTCCATGCTGGGCATATAGTTACTGTTCTTTGAAATCAGTGAGAATTGAACCTTTTGAGCTTAGTTGTGATTGCTATGCTGAATTTTTTGCTTTGCCTATCATTATGAGCTGCTGCAATGTGCTAATGCCAAGTGATTATTCCAGGAGCTGGTTGAGGGTCAGCATGTTTCCATTGTGTGACTGGTCCCAATGATCTTTTTGGTGCAGGAAAATAGATGGTTTCTCTTTTCTTCAAGTGCAATATAGCAAATATAGAATTCTCTCATGTTAGAAGTGTTCTGTTGGACGCACATATGAGCTGTCTGCATTCAGCTGCCTATCCCACCTGTGCATTCCCACCTCCACTCTTGGAAACCAGTTCCAGGCCAAACCCTGTCCCTTTTAAGCACATGACAACTGACTTTAGTGGGGCCTGAATTTGTGTCCCCTGTCAAGCAGGTTATTGCTTTGAAACAAGAGAATGTTATGAGCCTCCTATTGGCTTTGAGCCAACACTAGTCTTTTAGTCAAGCAAGGAAGAGTCATGTTTTTAAATCCAAAGATTAAACATTTCCTTCCTGCTGTGACACCTGTTTCCATTGAAAAGTGCTGCATGAAGAGCTGCTACTGTTTACAGTCAGCTGTTCCTAGGAACAAGTCATCCTCTGTGCACACCTTCCCAGCTTCCGCTAAAGTGCATTCTTGGGCGATTAAGTCTTATGCAAACAAACTCTTGACTGGGTGATCCTTTCCCTACCTGTTTCTCACATTCATCTGTTATTCCCCTGTCTGCTGCATAGTGTGCAGTGGTTTACTCCATCTTCAGTTTTTTTGAAGAAAAAAATGAAGTTTCCTATCCTTCATTTTTTCATATATCTAGATCCAGCCTCAGTGTTGCCAGGAACTTTTTTCACTGATGCTGGTTAGTCATGGAATTCTGTCCCACTATCTAGTTTTAATTTCAGTCAGTGGTTTGGCTAGATAAGTGGCCCAGTTATTCAGGTCAGTATGTCTCAGTTCTATCAGGCAAATATATAGAGTTCATCTTACTGCATTGACTTCAAATGCAGCAGAAATCAATGTCAACTTGAACGTCACTGTTGGGTGAGGCCTTTATGTTAATGGAATGGGAAGGGAACAGGAAAAGGGAAGACAGTAAAGAATGAGTCGTTCAGTTCCACAGAAATGAAATCAGACAGTGTGACCTTTAGTAGGAAAGAACTGGCAGAAGGAGAAGGAATCATGTGAGCCAGTCTTTTATGACAGAGGATAAATAGGGCATGTTTCAGCACAGAGTAATGGGAACAAGTCGTATCGTGACTGTCTTGTCTGTTCTGTAGGCTTGTGCCATTGTTTGGTGTGGCCTTACCTGTAAAATGGAGAGCACAGGGTGCTTGTGAAAGCCCCTTAGTCTGATTGCTGAGGTTGTTACTTTGCAAAAAACAGAGACACTGTCAGGCAGTATGCCTGGACAGTGAGAGGTGGGAATGAGGCATTGTGGCTCAAGTGCAAATGGTGGGAAACAGGAGAATGGGAACAGCAATAAAGCCCAGGGGCTGGGATGGGGAAAAAACAGGAAGTGAGGCATGTGGAATAGCCCCAGGCAGTGGCTGGGTGTTCCTCACTTTGGACCTGATGGGATCAGGTCCAAGGGCCATTGGACTGGTTGTGCCAAGGTGGCTGAATGGGTCTTGCTTTTCTGTGAGGAACCTCGTGAAGGCAGCCCATGGCAAGGGGCCTGGTGGGACCCAGTTGTTGGCTGCAGCTGAGGAGGAATATGGCACTCCCCAAAGATGCCAAGGAGCTTGTTGGCTGAGATCTTTTCTCTAGGAATGAGACAGTATCAGTTAAAGATGCTCTTGGTGCTGTTGTGCTAATGCCTTTCACAGATGAGTAGGAGAAATGGCTGGAAATTCTGCCTTTTGGAGCAGGCTCCTTGCAAGCAAATTACATACCATGAGTAATGATTGCATTTGACAGCAGAGTTTTTGATTTTACAACACATTCATAACACCTTGGAGCACTTAGTACCTTGTTAACCCAATTAGCATACTCTGAAACTGCCAAGGCAATCTGAAGAGCTATTAATCACATGCCAAACTATCCAAAATTATGCTTTGTTATTACTGCAGAGGCAGCTAGGAGTGGACTGGGGAAGAAACAGCTTTAAACATCAAAATGCACAGACAACTGGTTACAGTAAAACCAAATAATACTGAATCAGAAATTAATACAATAAAATAAGCCATCATACCATAGACTGACCTGGCACCTTAGGAGCCACCGTAGTGTATGAGTGGAAGTTGCTTATCCTGGAGCTATGGAAAGAGCCCTGCATGATTTGTGCTGAGCAATGCTGATGGGATCACTCCAGCCTGGAGGCTGTGCAGGCTTTTTCTAGCACAGCACAGCAAAAAGAACACAACTGCAGCCTGCAAACAATCAGACATGCACCTACACCTGACTTAACATCCTGGGCAACTTCAGATGATACCCACCATGAGTCATTTCCAGTCTCCAGGGTTCAGAGCTAACATTAAAGTGCAGTTCAGTTCCCAGGAACAGGTCATCCTTGAGCTCTGTTGCAAGACAGCCTTTAAAGCTGTTCATGTAATGGGACAGTTTGGTCCTGTCCAGGAGGAACAGGACAGGGGATCTGTGTCACAAATTGGCTGCATTAACATGTCCATGAGGGAGCTGCTTTCCAAATCTGTTCAAGTTTCCATAGCAGGAGCTCTTATGCTACAAGAATGTCTCAGCTACAGCAGCAAAGCTGCCATGGTTCTACTGACATAGTGATGAGTATCTGTCTTCCTGCATGAGATATAAATAATACAAAAGATCCTAAGAAACTTTCAGAAATTGAATTTGACCTAAAATAAAAACAGTAAGAGGATTCATGTCAGATACTCCACCTCACCTGTGAGCTGATAAACACATTGCAGTTTTCAAAATCTTCTGTCTCATTTGTAGTTAATACCACTGGATTGCAAACCTGGTCTATTGGCTCTAGGAATAACAATGAAATGAGAAATAGAGAGCATGAGTTAATGATGTATTAAACCCTGTTCATGTAAGTAATGCAAGTTAGCACCTGTTTATAGAAAATAAAACTAAGCCAGCTTGATATTTTTTATGATGTTATAATTCAGCTAATAGAGGAAATAGTGATAGACTTCTGTGGGCATTTGATTTGGGCCATGTGATATTTTTATTAACAGAGGAGAACAATAGAAAATAAACATGTGATGTATTAAATGATGGAAACCTGGCTCGTTGACAGATACAGATAAAATAGAATTACTATAGGGCAGGCAGTTTTGTAGAGAAATCCTGAAAAGACTTATCTTTGTGATAGGAGAAAATTTTTAAGCTAATTTTCTAAGGAAGCAACATTTTCTTTCATGTTTTCCACACCTGTTTGTGCTCTGCCCTCTGACAACTTTTGTACCCATTGGACAAATTTCAAGCAATCTGGCAGAAGCTTCGGATCTCAAAAATCATTTCTGTGGAAATCAACATAAGGCAAGGGAGAGCAATGAAGAATTTGCTCTAATTAGAAGAAATGCTGTAGTAGGAACACATATATTTATGGACACACACATTACTAGAGACTCCACATGGCTGAGAGACCTCATAGATGCTTGACCCTCAGGAGAAGCTTCCGCTGTAGCTGGAGACTGACCACGCAGCCCAGCTCTGTGGGAAGCTGGCCTGTGCTGGGTCTGCCCCATGGGGACTGCTAGTTATGCATGAGAAGCCAAAAAAATTGAAAGTATGTCACTAATGCCTGCAGCTGGGTGAGCATCAGGAGCAGAAAGAACAGGCAGCTGATACAAATAGCTCAGTTGGGTTTCCACAGGTGAGCAGGACCAGTACCAGTAACAGCAGATCTCACTGTGGTGGAGGGAAGGGCATCCGTCCTTTTCTAGGCTCAGGGACCAGTAGTGGTGCTGAGGAGGCTGGTGACTCCCCCAGCACCGAGGTGGCTCTTCTCTTGCTAGAAATGTGCTAATCCAAACAGCATGTTTCTTGCAAAACATAACCATTATTCCATGCAAGCTTGTACTTGGTCTCATGAAAATGTGACTGGCACTATCCCCATTTCCAAGACTCAGAAGAGATAAAGGAGAGTGGAGCCATCCAAGTTAAACATTGGACAAGAAAGAGAGCTGGAGTTAGAATGGAGATCATCTGTGTCCCAGGCCTTCTGCTAGGTTATTTTACCTTCTGTATCTGTGTGCTCCTATTTTTAAGCAGCAGATCAATCCATGTGAACATAAAACCAGCATCTTTCTTAGATGAAGGTTTGTAACAGCTTGGGGCACTCAGCACCCTTGGGACACAATTATGGTCTTGGTTGCTCCATTGCTAACACTTTTGGATTTTAATTATTTTGAAAACACATTTGTAGCAGCATATACAAGAGCAACAGGGTAATAATATCAATAAAGCCATGTCATGTTTTTGGTATAAACTCTTTGGTTTGGAGTTTACGATTTATGTGTTCTGGAGCTGGATTATTGCCTTATAAAACAATGCAGCAGCCTTTTCTCATTTAGTTAGCCATCCATTTTTATTAGGGTGCTCTATACAATGCTTGCAATAATATTATAAAGGTGCACAAGGTTCATTATTTCACAACAAGTGACTAGCCAAGACCATTATTATTTTTATAACAGCCAGGCTTTCTATTGAAATACAGTTTGGATTATAACCTTTTTTTCCTCTTCCCTCTTTCTCTTTTCTCTACCCAAAGCTGAGATGTGCAATTGTTCCTTTTCAGATTGCTTTTCCACTCCCCTACAAAACATGTCTTTTTCTGTGAAATAGATGGATTATAATGGGAACAGATCAGTGATAATGCATTGCTGGAATACAGCTATCCCCAAGAGAGCTTATAATAATATCCAGTCTTCCTAAGCTTTAAAATCTGCAGTTTGGACAGCCTATAGCTCTAATATGGAATCTAGCTCTGAATTTTCCCTGCACTTAGAATTCTTTGATGCTCAATTATTGTTTGGGTTCTGCCCTCCCTGTCACATTGCCATGGCAACTGCCTTGCATTAAATCCTGTGCTCAGACAATACAGCCCCTGCTTTATAGAGGGGCTCCAGGCTCAGAAAAGTTGAAATTGTTGTTCAGAGAGATTACTGAAGATTAATGACTGTGCTTTGAGCACCGCAGAGCAAATTTCTGAAAATCACGGTAATTAAATAAAAAAATACATGCAGGTGGTGTGTTCTCTGAGTCAAGAATATTGACACCTGCTGGGAGTGGTGGAGTTACAGTAAATCTGTAGTAAAAACACCTGGGAGTCTTACAGCATACAGTTTCTTCATGCTAGATAGCTATGATGTGTAATTAGCTGTGGTGGTTTTCCCTCACTCATACTCTGGTTGTAAATGGAACACCCTGAGCAGGGTTCTCCACTGGGGCTGGCACAGGTTGGTGTGTCCCAGGCTGGTGCTGTGTGCTGGGCTCCATCAGCCCAATGGGCCCCTTGATGAGGCCAGTGCTCCCTTTCCTGCCACTGACCTGTTGTAATTCCATAGGCATGTTAGTGGTTGTAAGGAAGATGGAAACAGAGCTGCAAATTGCTCGTGCTGAATCATAAACCAGGACGTGTTTCATGAGCCCATTAAGCACATGCCTTTAATGTAAGCATATCCTGAGCTCTGTTCAACAGGAACAGAGTGAGGTTAAGTATATGTTTTTAAGTCCTGTACTGGTTTGAAGGTCTTTTGGAGTTGTGAACCACACTGGGACAATGAATTAAATACATTGATTAGATTTGCAAAAGTGTTAGCTATTTTCATGTTCAGTAATAATATCTTTAATATTACATGCTGCATTAGTTGTAAGCAGCTGCCTTGCAGCAGGATTTAAAATAATCTTAATGAGAGTCAAGGCATTTTGTCTTCCCCCTAAACAATAGCACACCTTTGGTTTAGACTTTGCCTCGCTCTGAAGGTGAGCAGTACTCCTTGGGACAGCCTCCAGAATCACATCTGTTTGAGAGCAGGATATTACAACCTTATGTTACTAAAACACATGTACAAGGAAAAGCCTAGCTTAGGAAAAAATCTCGTGTATTCTAAGGGGATACAAATATTAACTCAAACCAGATGCATAAAGGCTAGGGACATCTTTGTTCACTACAGCATGTCTTTCAAAATCTGTTTCAGATCTTATGTCTGCCACATAATATCTCTGTTTGCAAACACTGAGAAACCTGCAAGTATGGGAATTAATGCAAAATCTAAAAATGTCAAGCAAAGAAGAAATGCATGCAGTCTGAAAGGGAACAGGAATTCATCTTGAGATCTAAACCTGTTTTTCACTTAGCTGTTTGTATGTTAACTTCCTCAATTCAGAAGCTTAGCCATCTGTGTCAGCAAATTAGCTTTTGGCTGAAGTCAAATCATTGTAGGAGCAAGAGGCAGGGGAGTCAGTTGTCCTAGAGAATCCATGGGGAGTTATACCCACAAGGCTGAATTAGCATCAGTCCCAGTGCTTAAATAAAGGGTGCCTTTGCATTGCTGCACAGGGTAGGAGCCTTGCTGGGGCCAGCCTGGCAGAAAGGCTGCTGGGGTTCCACAGCTGTTGGGAAAGGTATTTTATTGCTCCTTGGAGATTCTTTGGGTCCATTTCTATATCCAGGACATGATATTCTTTGAGGACTGCTGGGTTCTCCCTTGATGCAGTGAGAATAGTAATGATGATAATAAATAAATTTATACCTCCAAATTTGCTAACCTGATGTTCATGGCCAAAATAGTCCATCATTCCCCAGTTTGTGGTGAGCTGCAGGCCTGGGGTTAATCAGAGCAAAAACCTAAGAAGCATTCAGGCAGCTGGGCCAGCCTTTTCCACTGGGGTTATTTCGTGTCAATTGCTGCAAATTAGACACTTATAAAATTTATAATGTGTGGGTGCCTGTGCACAAAAATTTAGCTTCCTCAGTATTTACAGAACATAAAACAGTCCTCCTTGTTTAAGGCTAGGATGAACATTTCTGTCACATTAGGAAAGGCAACCTTATTTCATTCTGCAGCTGCTATTTAAATTCTACAAGATCTCTTTTAATCTTAGTCAAAGTTCAAAATGAGAGGTTTCAAACATCTGCTAACTATTATAGGTCATGCTTGCTAGTAGAGGTAATAAATTGTAGCCAAGAAGAGAATCAAATGTCTTAATAGTGTTTTTTGTTCATTGCTTCAAAGTTAGTCCTCTTTCAGTGTTATCTGTTCTCTTTTTGAACATGGTAGTCAACGTGTCTACAAAGAAGATTGTGCTGTGGATGAGGTGGGTGGGATCACAATGGGATGAGGGTGACACCCTCTAGTTTAAGTTAGGGGAAAAACAACAAACAAGTTGGTTTCTCTGTTTCAGAGCAGAGGGAAATCTAAATCAATCAGAAATGCACCCTCTGTGCTACGTGCCAAAAACAAGATGGGTGGGTCTAGCAGAACATGGGAGAGAGGGCATTTCGATTTCCCTGAAGGGGAGATAACAGATCAGCTTTCTCGTTTGTCATGGAAACCTTTTGTCAGCCCAGTGACGGTGACGTCAGGGTGGCGGTGGCACCGAGACTGGGTTAGTTAATGTAGCACACACCTGTTGAACGGCCACAGGGGAAGGTATGTTGGCTTTTACCTTTTCTGTCCCTGACTCTAAACAACTTTGGGGAAGGTTTAAAAGTGTTATTCAAGTCCCAAGGCAGTTTTCCTGAGCTGTAGCAGGTTCCTACTGTGAGCAGGCGGTGCTGGAGTTTTCACTGGTGGAGAAATCCTGCTAAAAGGCATTTGCTCAAGCAGTGCCATTCCCTCCTCTTTTAAGTATCCTTTTAGAGGGTGGGGAGAGCAGACTTGTGCTTCAAAGGAACAGTATCAAATACCTTCAGTGTGTGTTACTTTGCTTGGGAGTAAAGGCTATGCTGGTATTTACCAAAGGAGTTTTTTAGAAACACTTCTATGAAAAAAGAACCCCAAATTTACTACACCAGATCTAAAGCTGTAGATGTATAGCATTACACTGTAGCCCATTTTTGGAATGACCATTTCCAGCCTGTTTCTCTGGTGGGTGCTGTGCTTTTGTGTCTAATGTTTTTGAGTGGATACTTTTTCTTTTGTGAAGTGAGACTAGATCCCTTTTTCTCTTCCTTCAATGTTGCCTGTGTGACTACCTTCCCATTTTTAGTAATCAAAAAATGCTTTAACAATTCCTTAAAAATAAGCTTACTTCTTTTCCTGAGAAGAGTGTGTAAACAGGGAGAGCAGTCCATCTCTTCTGCACTGTTCTTGTTTACCAGCAAAATCATAGAAGCTGTGTTTGCAGAAGTGTTGCACTTTGTCAATAGTCGATGCAGGTTCTGTTACTATGGCTAGAACATGAATTTACATCAGTTGCATTTCTTGTCTATGGTAACACATGATAATTCTCTTAAATTAAATTAAAGTGTGCCCTGTTATTGCTAAACAGTTTGCATGATACAGAATATTTCCTATCATACAGCTTGAGAGAGGAGAAGTAGAATCTATTATAAGGATAATGAGTCAAATTGTGTCAGGTTGCAAAGTAAAATTAAAGCTGAGGAAAAGAATGGCGTAAAATGACATAAAGTGATCAGAAAAGGAAAATTAAGTCAACCAGTATAAATGACATTTATTGTACAATTAGAATCCAACTGTATGTAGTGGTGCCAGTAAGTTGTAGAAATCTTTGCCAAGGAACCGTCTGGGATTATAATTGTCCAAATAGCCAGAGTTGTTATTACCATGGGTTCATGGTATCCCATCCATCCATGCAGATGGATAATGTCAAATGGCTGCCAAGTTCCAAAGAGGTAGAAAAAATAAGTCTGGGCATAAACATTGTTTTCTGTAGAAGATGAAATTGTCCTTCATAGGAAAGAAGTAAGGTTTAGCTACATTATTATTGTTGCCATTGTGGTATGTGTAAATACTCTGGAGATATCTGTGGAGAACTATAATTCTCCTTGGCTTCAGTTTGGAAAATCCTGTACACTCATCTATATTTTTTCTTTATACTCATTACTGGTGATTTCAGCCTGACAGAAAGGTATTTCAGGTGATCTAAAGTCTCTGTAGTATCATTCAATTTTATTTGTGACTTTCTCACTGGAAGGCTGGAAAAAGGTACTATAGACATTTCGAAATAAGACTCTTCCTAAGCTCTCACTGCCACTGGTAGGTTACCTGCCCCCCAAGGCAGGGGCCAGTCTCAGAGACTGGCACCTCTCCTGCTGCCACCTGCCAGTGAACTGCAAGTGTCCCTCCTGCCCCTGCCCCTGTGGGGAGCAGCAGGAGCAGGGCAGTGGGAAGGGCTGTCCCCAGGGAGCCCAGCATCTTCGCAGCTCAGGAGGGCAGCAGAAGGCCTCTTGCTGCTGCAGCTGGGCAGTGATGTGCCAGTGACCAAAGCCCTCTGTCTGTCTGCCAGCAGTGAGCCTGCCTCTGAATACTGGGTCCCCTGAGTTTTCTCTCTGTTTTCTGCAGGGCCTTTTTAGACTCTTTTCAGACTCTCTTTGTTTGGTGGGGTTTTTTCCCATGCCTCAATGGTGCATATCACTGACAAAATACCTTTGGTATAGGAGAGAGGCAAATTCATTTAGCTGCACCTTGGATCCATCCAGACATTAGTTATGGTCCAATACAGAGCAGTGGGATAAAGGGTCCCTTTTTGCTGGAGGGACAGAGAGGGGACTCAGAAAGAAGAGAAGCAAACAATCCAGGCTGTGGTAAGTTAAGTACATGCCCTTAACAGGGTCACTACTTACTAAGGCCTTGTGAACCCTGAGAAGGAATGATGATTTACATTGTGGTTTTGATGTTTTCTTGCAGCAATTTATCATTGAAAGAGCCACCACCTCATAACCATAGTGTTAGGTGTGTTGATGCAACAATAAATTCCTATTTCATGCTGTAAAGGCTAATTCATTCTCTTCTACTTCAAGCATGTTTTCTCTCCACTTAGGACTCATTCTGGCAAACAGAGCATTTCAGCAGTTTCTTCTTTAGATTGGGTTGGGATTAATGAGGTTTGAACACACAGCTCTGCTACTGTATTGCCTGGGATAGAGGAAATTGCTTACTTATTATTTATCATTCTTACTTAATGAAAGGAAACAGATGTTTATGGCAGAAGTCTTACGGCATAGATGAAGTAATATTGAATTCATAAACCAGAATTTGTTAAGGGAGCGGAATTCTGTGACTGAAAAAGGAAATATTCAGCCAAGGAAGTGCCCTGTTGGATATTCAGGTTAAGTAGGTGGAATAATACCATGTTAATTGCTAGAGGCACAAGAATGGCAGGCAGGCTGTGGATGTAAGAGTAATAAGAAGTGGACTTGAAGCAAGAGCAGCAAAGGTTAATAGTTTTTTCCTTAATTTTAAGATTCTCCAGGATGCAGCTTGAGAACCTCAAAGTGAATTTAAGTTGTGTAAGGGAATTGCTCCATTTCATTACAAGGCTGTTTATCAACCTGCCTGGTTATCACTGCTGGTATTCAGCATCTTCCTTTGCCTAGCCCCAGGTCCCTGTGTTGCTGTCTGCCCTCCATTGCTGCAGTCCAGTTCTCCCACAGCCCTATTCCTTTCCAGTGCCTCTGTCCCTCCATGCACGGGCTCCTGTTGTCTGTCTCACCTGAACATAGGATGCCATAAAATCCCTTGCTATTCAAGGTAAAAGAAAACACTCAGAGCCACTGTCAAATGCTATGGGTTGGTCTGGAAGAGAATTTCTTACAGTTTACCTTTTTTTCCCCAGTTACCAGCAAAAAATCAAATGTGGTTCCCCTGAGCACCTATCTTTATATCTGCCAATTAAGGATAGGAGGGAGATTTAGTGGAGGATTTGCAAAAGAAACCCAAGGGAAGCAGTGTCCAATTCACACTGAATCTCACTGACTTCAGGCTCTGTCCCTTCCCATCAGCAGCTCTGAACTGAGCTGCCTTGGATGTGTCCTCTGCATGGTTTGAGACACACTGTTTGTGCTAATGACAAACATTAAGTGTACTTGGGTCTCAGGCTGAAAATGTTACACTTGGCTACCAAAATCGTTTGTTTTTCCTGGACACTCTTGCATTACACATTGTCAAATACCCTGAGGATGTTTTAAGCTCAGGTCATACCACCTTCCTCTGCATGCCTTGAGCAGAAAAGAGAAATGTGGTTTTAGGGAACAAAAGAGCACATGTGTGAGTGTTGTGCATAAACACAGACGTCTGTCTGTGAAAATTGAGGCCTCCACGTTGGCTGAATTGATCTAGCAAGAGCAGAAATGAACATATTCATCCGGGAACAATTTACATGTAACAGTGATTGCACATGCCAGAGCATTTTATTGGAAGTGTCTTCAGGGAAAGAAATTAAGCAGGGGCTGGGAATGTGCTTATCAATAGACCTTATTATTCTACTCAGCCTTTGATAAATGAACCTAGCAAGTTCTTTCAGGCTCCTCTCCATCTTCTACTTGTTTGTGCTGGATTTCATTGATTCATATTTAGCCCTCCCTGATACTATGACGTGACAGAAAATGTAAATGACAGAGTCAGTGAGCATTCAGGTGAAACAAAGCAAGTGAGATCAACTATTGAACTCTTTGGATTTACATTCTTTGAAATAGATTTTATTACCTTGTTAGAAACTAAAACAAAACACACCAAAAAAAAGTATGCAACCATTTTTTATTATTGTAGTTAAAGAAGAAAATTTTATGGGAGAAGTGTCATTTGGGCATGCTTCAGTCAACTCTGTCAAACAGAGTGGCCAAAAATGATAAAATTCAAAACCTGCAGCTGCTGGTTCCTTTGGGAGTCACATTACAGTAGTACAAGCTACAATCTTCCATTTTAGAAGGGAAGCATATGACTGCAGCCAAAGGCCTTTCAATGCTATTTTAGGTAAGCTGATCTTCATAAAGGCCATTGTAATCTCTTGTGCTGCTCAGGTTTTAGGCAATATTTTCATTCCATAATACTGTTTCTGTGTCCACTGCAAGCATCTGCTCGACGTGCCAGGCTCGACTGTGCACTCTCTTACATCACTTGGCAAATGAGGTCACCTCAAGTAAATGGCAGTATTATGGAGCAGGGAATGAAAACCCCAGGATTTAACTGTTGGGACCCAAGCTGTGACCCATCCTGGGCTGAAGATCCTGCAGCAGTGCTGGAGAGGCTCAGAGGGTGCAGTGGGCAAGGAAGCAATAGGGAGGACTCAGACACAAGTGATCGTCTCTCCCAAGTTCCCTTTTCCTCAGTGCCAAACGCCATCTGAGGGTATTGGCATGCAACACTTCTGCAAACTGTCCTGCTCAAGCTTCAAGCAGAGTTCACCCCTGCAGTCTATCTGCAGCCCCAGTGGCCTGGTTTTGTGGTGGTCAGTGGGAACATTGAGCTGAAGCAGGTCATTAGGATGCCCTCAGCTATGTTCTTTCAGCTTGAAGCCTGCCTGGCACCCAGCACCTTCCCACAGTCATGTTGGTAACATGCACTGCTTTTCTAGCATGTACTACATTCCTCTGAAAATTCACTGTCTTCAGTGTGACACTTGCAAAGGGAAAGGAGGCAGGAAAATGTGCCAGCCAGGACCAGGTCTTCTTTTAGTGGCTTGAGGATGAACACCACTCACTGTCACCATTCCTCCCAATGCATTTTCTGTATTCACATCTGCATTGCCCTTTATGTTCTACTAAACCAACCTAGTACTGAAAATCATGCAAAGCAACTTGTCCAAATCCACCTCTGAATTAATTTTGGGCCTAAGGCCCTGATTTATAGTAATGGGACCTAGGGACCAATAATGAGAAAGAAAAATAGCAGCTATTAAATGTGTAAAAAGGAAACGACTTGGAAATGGAGAGGGATGCCAAGCTGGTCTCTCCAGCAATGGCAGAGGGGAGTCAGACTTGCAGGACCATATGGCTTAGACATAGTTTAAATAATCTCCTCCAATTAAAAACAAAGCCAATTTTATGTCAAACATCTGTTCTGTGAATTCATCCATTTGGGCAAAAAAACCATCAGGGGATATTTTAAGTACTTCATCGTGGGTTTGGTTTCTCTGTGCAGCTCCTCACCCATTTTGAGGGGCTAATACCTCTGAAGGAGGAGTGCTGTGGCTCCTTGTGATGTTACAAGGTTTTTGTGTTTCTGTGTGCTGGGCTCCCCATCTGTGCTGCCTTCAGACATCCAGAATTCATTGTGGGGGACGGGGGGTGTTTTAGGAGAGTCCAGAGCACCTGAGGCAGGTCAGTGAAGGTCAGCAGAGGGTCTGCTGGAACTGGGCATGGCTGTCACTGGACAGGGTCTCATGTACTTAGTTTAGTGTCTAAACCACAGTGGTACTTGGCTAGTAAATCCAGATTCCTGCATGCTGGCAGAGGCGAGGAAGAGAATATAAATTTCTCTTATATTCTTTTATTATATAATATCCCTTTTCTGCCTTCAAGCCCTCACTTCTTATAGCAGGACCAGGAAAACACAGCTTTGAAGCAATCTGCAACTTCTTGTCTTAGAAATCTCTGCTTTTAACTTGACAAAGGGAGGGAGCTCTCTTGCAGATATTGTTTGAAATTATATCACTTTTCATAAATCCATTAAAAGTATAATTGTGCAGACAGCAATGTACCTGTTTAAAATAATTATCCAGATTATGAGGGAAGTATAATCTGGGGATATGTGTATTAAGCAAATCTGATCTAGTGTACAAACTGAGATTTACTTTGTTTTAAAGCATCTCTAGGTGGCCTTATTGTACTTCTTTGATTTATTGTTGTATCATTTGTTCCCTTCCCAAGAGGGCATCTGAGGTTTCTCCTCTGGTTACTGTGAACCCTTGTTTTCCTTTTGGTGTTTAAAAGTTTAAAAGCTGAGGTGGTTAATTAAGGACCTTATTATTTCCTGATGTTGATATCAGGCAATCTGTAGGTTCCTTGCTGAGAAACAAATTGTGGGGGTCATACTCAGCTGGGAGCATTGTGGAGGGAATAAAGCTTCAGGAAGAATTTTTGGTTTCTCTCATCTCAAAATTCTGCTCAGGGCAGAATTCCCCACTTAGATAAAGACAGATATGCATATAACTCACCTTTTGCTAGGGCTCATTTTCTAATCTCTTGTGTTTCTAAAGCTTCTATCAGACTCAAATCCTCCTTTTCCACAAGTACCAGGTATTTGATGCCAGCAGCTGGGTTTCTATTTTAAACTCCTCAGCTGTGAAGAAAGACTTTTTACTGTACACACTTGCCTCTGCTACCTGGAGGTGTTTCACAAAGTTCATGGCCAGAATACATGATCAGATTTTGTGTACTTGCTAGGAGTGTCTCAGGAGTTGGTGTCTGATGAATCATCTGTGACTGGAACCCTTGATCCCCTGGTTCAAAATTGTGCCAAACATGAAAGAAAACAGCTAGTCAGCTCCCTGGTTTCAGTCTATTTTTGCATTTTTATTAACCCTGGGTTGGTTTAGAACATCTTGTGGCTGCAAAAGACAGCAGGTAGGGTTTACATTGGAGGGTTTCAGCCATCTGCCTGCTCACCCTGAAAAACCAAAGGGTTTTGGAGCCAGACGTTCTGGCTGTGTGTCACTGAGGAGCACAGATGATATCTGCTACATTTTGTTCTTCCCCAGGGAAGGGGAAATAATGCAATTTGGGTACCAGCTCTCTGAGCCAAATGCCATGAGGAGACCTTCAGATCAAACACAGGCATGCTCTGGTGCAATTTGTGGAGTGAAACAAAGTGAATCTGGTTGTCTTTATCTTCAAAAGCATTTTTTATAGCTAGAAATGCTGTTTCATTTGGATCGACTTTAGTCTTACTTTCTGGAAAACAGGCTCCAGAAATAATTCAGACAGCTCTATTCAAGCTGTTCTGCAGATGTCAGCATGTGCCAGAGCCCAAAATCCAGCAGAGTCAGATTATGGTCCTCTAGCAGGGACTCCAGCAAGAGATGCTGGAAAGGTATGTGCTATTTGAGACCATAACACCAGATTTCCTTTCCTTTAGCATATTTATATGTCCCACGTGCCATCTGTCTCTTCCTGCTGTGGAACAACTTGCTGTTTCTATATTTATAATGCTGCACATCCAGATGCCTCTTATCTCCTTTCTGAGAAGAGCAAAGATGGTACATTTGGCCCATTGGACATCACCATTATCCCAGCCATGTGTTTGATTAATTGCCTATATAAACAGACCTTCCCCTGAAGCTCAAGCACTGATATTCTCTGTTTAATCAACAAAACAGAAAGAGTGGGAAGCACCAACTCCATCTTAATAGCAGGTGGTTGGTGGGGCCTGAGGACTAAGAAGGACTCAGGTGAGTCAGGCATTTCCCACTGGATTTTCAATTCAGAGCAATGCAGCCCAGAGCAATGCTACTGACTGTAGTAGGTTATTCCTGGTTAGCCCATAGCTCCTGAAATAGAGCCTGTCCCCACGGAAACAGCCCTGAACAGGTGCAGCAAAGCAGCCACCAGCACTGCCAGAGCTCAGCATCCTTTAGAGCTGAGAGGCTTTAAAGTGGGAAACATGGGTGACTCAGAGTTCACACTCCAAGCAGAGCCTGTTATGGAGTAAAAAACTAAAGCAATTCTCTAGCACTGAAATTCCTCAAAGGCTTTTTCTGAATTTGATCTCTCACTTTCTAACCTCCCAGTTAAAAGAAAATCTCTATGAAATTACAGAAATTTTCACAAAGAACTCCACAGGGGATAAGATTTCTCATGTCCGTCCCCTAGCTAAAGTGACAGCTCCTGGATTTATTTCAGTGCAGACAGAACCAACATCTGAGTGGTTTTATTCACTTTTTTTAATCTCTTGATAAGAATGCAAATCCTATTCTTGCTCCTACTGCCTCTCTCACCCTCTTGAAATAGGCTGTTTATGGTGACTAAATGCTTCTATTCAAAACTGGCTTTCATCCAAAACCAGACAGGCAGAGAGCCTAAAAGCAACAGAAAACTAGCAATTTATATTAGGCTGTAGTGCTGCACCACACAAAATGCTTTGTTTAAACTGTGAGCTGAGCTCTGTGTCCTCTTGAATAGATGTAAATAACCAGCTCATGTGGATTTCCACAACAGTGTTGGCATATTTCAAAACACTTAAACAGAAGTTGGACACCCACCTCCCCAGTACCTCCCCAATACCTGCTCACCCTGCTGGAGAGCTAACCCTGCCCACTTTACTTTCACCTGCAGTGGATTTAGTACTGCTTAAGATCTATTTTAGGGATCTGTTTGATGGAAGGAAGGACAGCCTGTGACCTGGTAGGTGTTTTCCATCTGCACTATGATGATAAATACGTCTCTGGTGTTCAGCCTTGCTTCCTCTGGCTGCTGCTTTGTGGCTGAAAATGGAACAGGTGCACAGTGACCATGCACACACACTGGTTCAGGGAACACAGTCCCATGGTAATCCTGCACTGACCAGTGCCTGCTGGTCCCTGGAGCTGAGCTGGCTCCTGCTCTTGGAGCAGCTTGGATGCCCCCCAGCAGGATGTGACCATGCCTGGGATCATTTTGGTTGCTTGTGCTTCACCCTCCTGCGGCTGAGGGGCACTGGGGTGGGTGTTCCCAGGAGCAGAAAGGCTCGTGTGAGTGACAAAGCCCATTCCCCAGAGTCAGTGTCTGACACAAACTGCTCACATCGATGCTCTGGGGTTTGTGAGCAGCGTCCTGCAGCAGAGAGGGGAGCTCCCAGAGGCTGTGCCTGGGTCCCTGCCTGCACTGGTGAATGGGCAGGGCTGCACTCTAGCTCAGACTGAAACATCCTGATGAAAGCATTCACACACAGAATGCATGGTGGTGTTTTCTAGCCCAGGAAAACATGAAGGCAGAGGATGGGAGATGGTTTGCTGATGCCAGGCACTGTGGAGACAGGCTGGGGCTCCTGCCAGCTTCTCTCAGGACATACAGCCGCTCCAGACAGCTTGGGGCCCTCTTGCTTCCTCATTACGTTTTGCTATTTGCTTCTACCATTTCCTTTTCTTCCTGATTTTGAGGCTGTTGCTTGCTGTGTGATCTGTTAGATCTGTCCCTGTGTCAGGTCTTTCAGTTTTGCCTTCTGCCCTGCAAAGGCATGTTGCATTGTTATTTTTATTTTAATGTGTCTTGTTGTGCCATATACAGATTAGAGTGCTGTCTGGGTTCTAAATATGTCCAGTCAGTGGCTTTAATGGTGGTTTTAATCACAGGAATAATAAAAGTGAACATTTTATGTTAAATTGTGAAGCCATTTACCTGTGAATTTCAACCTTAAGGGCCTTCTCTGTTTTCTTCCCAAAACAAATGCAATATGTGTGAGAAACCAGCAGTCTCTCTGTATTCCTACTTCCATGCTCCAGCATAGAGAGAAGCATGATATACTTCTCTAAAGTTGGAAAATTGTTCTCCAAAAAGAAATGAAGTAACTAACACCTTGAGTGATTACTTTGTAGGTGAAATGATTTCTGTCATCGGGAATCAGATGTATTTGCATTCTTCCTCAGTGGCTTACAAATTGTGTATATATTAGAATATCATAAGTTTTCCAGAGAGATTACTTTGCTGTGGGTTAATTTGGTAAGAAAATGTTCTTTCTGGTGTGGTGGTATATAAGACATGGAACAGGCCTGGGAAATACTTGGAAGCTTTGGGCAAAAGGAAAGAGTTCCTTTTGGAGCTGGCACCTAAAAATGATCTATGAGCCCTTCTTGAGCTGACTGCTTGTACCTGCCACCTGCACCTACCTGTGAAAGGGAAACTGCTTAATTCCACCTGCCAAAGAGGGGCTCTTTCCCTGAAAATGTGTTACTTTAGCACTGGCTCCAGCTGGTCAGTTGGAGCATGTGGAAGCCCTGGTCCACATTTCCACCCAGTGGATCCTGGAGGAGCAGATGATATAAATTCATGTGCCTCCAGGGATATTCAGCCTCCAGGGAGCTGAGGGATGTGAGCTCCCTCCCTCACACATCAAAGGTATGGTCTGCAGCTGAGGGGGCAAGAATCTCCCCTGCCAAGGCAGAACTTGATCACACCAAGTGCCCAGGAGCTCCTCCAGGGGATGATCACTTCCTGATCCCATTATATTAAATTTCTGTTTTTAACAAAACAAAGAAAACAGGCACAGAGAGCTGGATGATACCTGAGGGTCGTGGAGCACACCTGCCCCCTCTGGGATAACATTTACAGGTGTTGCCCAAACTGAAGCATCTGTTTGTGTCACAGAGGTTCAGTTGTTTTGGAAGGGATGACAAAGCCTGCCATAAATTCATGTTAGGTCAGCGGCCCCTCAGCCCCCAGTGAGGAGGGCAGGGAGCAGGGAGCTGCTTAGGGAAGCACTTCCCAGGCTGATGCTCCCTGGGAAGTGCCTTGTTTGTCCCAAACTTTGCCAGGTGTCATCCTGACCAGACCTTTTTCCCTGGAATATTTCTGGGCTGTTTCACCCTTCCTGCTTAAGCAATAAAAATGACTTTTTTTTTCAAAATTCAATCTGAACGATCTGAAGACAAATTTTTAATATTCTAGAACATTCTCTGCACATATCATTGAAAGCAGTGAGTCTGGGGATACTGTCTGAACCAGCTCCTTCATGCCCCTCATTTTAGATAAGCACCTCTAGGACAAGCAGGAGTTAATTCTTTATAGCAAATTCAGTTGCTGTGTGATGGAGAACACGGACACCTAGTGGTACTCTGGGACAGGGCATGGAATGCTCTAAACAGCTCTCTGAGAGAGAAGCTTATTCAGCAGAGTATTTGTTCACAGTTTCCCCTAAAAGAAGGAGAGATTTGATTATTTTCAGAGAAGATATTTTAGATAGCATAATTTGGGCAGCAGAAACTTTACTTAGCATGGAATAGTGGAAGAATTAGGAGAAATCCACCCCTTTTGGTAAGATATGTCTGTGTATTTAGCAAGAAGTAATCAGGTTTTTTCTTCTTGTCTTAAATATCCCACACCATGTCAAATCATATACTATATTGGGTCAGGAAGATTTTCCACTCTTCAAATTACTCCATAGCAAAGAAACCTCAGCAAATATTGTAGCACTGTCTCATTCTTACCATCCCTGTGAATGTCTGTTCTCCAGTTCTGGGAGATTGGCGGCGTGACGAGTGGTGGGTTTGCTGATAAAGTGCCCAGCTAGTTGCTACACTAACCCCTTGTGCACTTCCATCTGTGCACTGAGCTCTTTCTGCCAGGATTAATGCCAGCACTTTGTCTGAATGGCCTCAAACAGCTGCCGTGGTTTGGTTTGTTTGGTTTTTTCTATTTATTTACAAATAATCTTTCAGAGAAATATTTCCTTCTTCTTCCCCAAATCCAGCATTTCGTCTACGGCAGAGACACAGGACAGGTGAGAACCAGTCCTTGTCCACTGACCCCTTTCTGTAATTGTGAATATCACCCTGTGAGTGGGATTTGTTTCACATCTGCACTGGACACAACAGCCCCTATGCCACTGACTGGGGAGACAGTTCCCATGGGAGTGTGTATTCGGGGCTGCTCGGGCTAAAATAAGGGATTTTGAGATTGTACCTGCTCAAGGGTGAAGTCTGTAGAGATGTGTGTGCTCTCCTCAAGGGCTCCCCTGTTCAAGCTGAGAAGCAGACCCCAGTTTTTACTGATTTCACGGTTACTCAGCATCTGAAAAGATTTCTTCCAATTTAGTTGGATTTACAAGTTGTTCATTTAAAACCATTGTATATTATCCTTGGTTTTAGCTTCATATCCTAAGAAAATAAAGTTTTGTATTATGCTTGTTTGCTATTCTCATCTTAATAACTTTTGAATCAGTGAGCTAATTTGTATCAAAATTTCTATCAAATTTGACACTGGAATAAGGACCCCAAAGATTCCTACATGTCTCAGGGAAGCAGGCAGCACACAGGACAAAGAAGGAGGGCCCCTAACAACAGGCAGACAGCAAGAAATCCACATTGCAGAGGAGGATTAAGAAAGATTCCTCAGGCCAGAAAAACATAGATTCATTTTCACACCTTTTTGGACATGCAAAGATCCAACTCTGAGATCCAATTGTGCTAGAAAAACCCCAAGCTTTGTTAAAAACAAACCTGTACAATCACTTCTGTATGTAGACACAAGTGCTTATATTCCCAGTCCCTGGCTATACTGTGAGACTGTGATTACACAGAGACCTCTGTTGTTCTTTGGGAGTCACAGGGTGTGAGGCTGAAGGAAAGCAGCAGTTCCAGCACTCAGTACGGAAGTAAAATGATACATTTATTCCTAGGTACAAATCCTGAAAGTCAGCATATAATCAATCACTTTGTGTTTCTATATTTACACCTCTGGGTTCCATCAGAGAGCATGGGAGGAGCTTTTCTGATCTGCCCCATCAGGATGTTGTAGTCTCCCAAGAAGTCCCTAGAGCAAGTTTGGGAAGATGAGGATATGTTTCTTGTCTTCCAAGAACAGAGAAGCTGTTTCCTCACTGCACTGGTGGCAAGTGTCTCACTTGTGCTGTAGAAGGATGAGCTGGAATTTGTCCCACCATGAGGCACAGCACTGAGGAATCCTGGGCTACTGCCAATCTAGAAAGTGACCCCAGAAATTAAAGCAACAAAAACCCCCAGGGTTTCTGATGGACACTTGCAGCTAGAAAATTCACAGCTCAAAATCTCCCCCAGAGCTAGCATTCAAAAGGTTACTGGGTGGGTAGCTTTGGTGTCTCACTTCAGCCCAGCAAAATCAATAAGAAGTAAAGGAAACCAGGGCCACAACATGTTGAACTTTGACAAAACAAATTATTAACTTGGCTTCTAAGGAACACAAATCCTGTCTTTGCCAGTGTAAATATGATGCAAAGATGACTGCTTTCATCCTACCCTCGCTAACGTCTATTCCTTTTCTTTTTTTTTTTTTTTTCCTGTTGAACCTGGGCAGTTGTCTGGAGGGTGTGAACTAACTGTGGTGCTCCAGGACTTTACAGCGGGCCACAGCAGCGAGCTGAGCATTCAGGTGGGGCAGACAGTGGAGCTGCTGGAGAGGCCGAGCGAGAGGCCAGGCTGGTGTTTGGTCCGGACCACGGAGCGGAGCCCGCCCCAGGAGGGTCTGGTCCCCAGCAGCGCTCTCTGCATTTCCCATTCCCGCAGCAGTGTGGAGATGGATTGCTTCTTCCCTTCAGGAAAAGGTAGGCACCAGTCCAGCTGGCTTAAGATGGTTTGGGGTTTCCCTTTTGTATCGTGTAAGTGCAAATCTGCTTGGGCTGCTGCTGCAGTCGGTGGGTTAAAGGCTGCTCAGTCCTTGGTGACTTTGTCCCCAGGTCCCTGTGAACGGGCACAGCACCAGCCTGACTCCATGTCCATGAATCAATGTTTGTACATGTGCGTCTTTTGCTATGTGGTAATCATTGTCTTGAGATTCTGGATAAAAATGAGACCTTTAAACAACAAAAGGACTGTTTTCAGTGCCTAAAGGCCTAGAAGGAGGGAAAGCCATGCTGTCTATACACCCAGGATGCCCTAAATTGTGGATATGTTATTTTATGATTGCCAAAGTGCACACTGGTTCATGTTCTTCTGGTATATCCCTGCCTGAAATTGCAAAGAGGACACCAGTGATTACTGGTACACTCTACTTCCTTGTGAACTGGAGACATTGTGTGTAATGGCACAGTACAGTGGGGAAAGAATCCTTTACAATCAACGCGGGACAAAACACATCACTGGTATTATCCTGAGAGCTTGGGCTTCACTCACAGTGAATGGTGAAATATTGTTCGTCTCTGTGGTGTCTGTGGCCTCTTTAGTTGATGTTCTGTTCTGAGCAATGTGTGTCCCACATACAGCATCCATGCAGCCATGCTTAGGAGATGCTCCAGACTCCTCATAGACCAGGACTGGGTCAGCCCATTGTGGCCAGAGCAGGTCTCCTTTTGGCTGTGGCCCCACTTCTGGCCATGCACAACGTGAGGTCCAGGCAGGAAAGGCTCCTATCATCCCACTCCCAACTGGAAGCCAGCAACCTGAACTGTCTTTTTTAATTATTTTTCCACTGAGCATTAAGAGAAATAGAATTTGATCCATTGTTGCTTGAGCAAGTTAGGCTTGGTGGGTTTGTTTGTTTGGAGAAAAAGCACTGAAACTGAGCTGTAGTTTGTCCTCACTCCCTGCCTGCACTCCCACTGCGGAGGCTGGGAGTGGGACACACGCCCAGGACAGAGTAGTGCTGCAGGGCCAGAGTTTGCTATCAGAGTTTCCCTTCAAGAGGATTTGATCCAAACCCGGGGGAGGAGAGCTCAGCTTCTCTCAGATTTGATCCCCTCAGCTGTCAGCTCTGTCTGCAGTGTGAACTCCAACTCCTCATGCACTTCTTAGACTTGCTGCCACCTCTTCTCCCTGCTGCATTTCTGGGGCCCTGCCCTGATGCTGCTGCCACAAGAGCCTGTCCTGGCCCTCAGCTGAGAAGCGCTGCAGTTTCTTACATGGAGATTATCTGTGAATTAACAGGAAGGTAAAGCTGAAAATCAGCCTGGTCTGTGTAAGAGCAGTCAGTGCCTGGCATGAGTCACAGCAGGCTGGGGACGTGGCTGCTGTGTGCATGGTCCAGCAGCTCGGCTTGTGTCTGCTCAAGGGCACTGTGAGACACCACTCAGACCACATTCCAGAGTGGCACTTTGTAGCACTTCTCCTTAAATGAAACAAAGCTAAAAATTGCAAGTGTAGGCTATGAAAAGGGAGCCAGGAAATCCTGAAGATGGGGTGGTGCAGGGGCTGGAGGCTGGCAGGGGACGTGGGGACTCTGCTTTAGGCATGACTGTGTGAGCTTCAGGGCACAACTGCACTGCAGGTAGGGCAGGAAGGGCAGAGCTGGGCTGTGGCTGGTGGGCCAGAGCCCTCTGATAGCTGGAAGCCACCAGGCTGTGTCAGCAGAGCACCAAGGCTTTGCTGGCGTGCTCTGCCTGCCTGTGGGCAGGGTTTCTCACCTAACACACTGCCACCACTCTGGGCTGGAGCTGCCTCTTGGCCCAGCACCTCTGAGCTAGTGCTGAGTGAGTCTGGGGCTGGCTGGCTCCAGCCATGTGTTCATGGCCTTTATTTCCTCTATTTCTCTTTCCCCCTTGGCCTCAGTTTTCTTCCTGCACATACCAAAGCTGTATCAGGGAGCCTCAGAATTAATGGGATCTCCAGAAGTGCAGCTAGAAATAATAAAAATAACCACCCAATCCACAGTTTTGGCCAGAGTACAGCAAATAGGCTCTGTGTCTAATCAGTTCTCCCTCTTTTAGGAAAACAGGAAATTGTTTAAACTGAATGAACAGATGCTGGGAATAAAGAAAGAGGAGTAAGTTTAAAGGGGAAAATGCAGTAGCTGCTGAAAGAGCCTGCTGGTCTCATGAGGTGCTGGAAAGATTAGCATGACAAATGGTTTCTGACTCTTCAGAGTTGTGCCCTTCTCTACTTCCAGTAGCTTTAGGCATGGGTTGCATGCAGAATCCCTTCAGAATCCCTTGGTCCAGGCTTGCACAATTTCTTGTCTTTCTCTACAACCCAGAACAAAGTCTGGCACATCTTATATCAACATTAATGATGTTCCTGGTCTGCTTCAAGTATGTAAACACACACAGTTGTAGAAAAGCAGGTTAATAGCTGAATTCTGCTTGCAATTACCAAAGCACATAATTCTTTGTTTTTACAAGCACTGTAATTTCAAGAACAGAAAGTATCTATACTCAAAACTTAACATTTCTAATAATAGAATTTGCCATCTATTTTAGAAACACGCAGACTTTGCCAAGTATCAAAACATAGTTACATCTTCATAGAGGGAAACAGCAGATTACTCTGTTTGGTCCTATTATAAGTAATGGTGGAGTATAAATGTAAATCATGGCTCACAGAAGCTACCTATTGTCCTTAAAATGAAAGAGTGAAGAAAGTAATATGTCAGCCAACACCTGAATAGCTGAAGGCTTGAAAGATTTGGTGGGATCACCAGAACATTTTGTAAAGCATCAGTGCAAGTCCTTATCAAGCCTTTCTGAACAGTGTAACTGAAAGCCACTGGAAATTCAAAAACTTCCCAACTGAACATGTGCTCTGTCTGGCTCTTCCTCCCTCTTTTAAACCATTCCTTTGAAAATAGGTGGTGAATTAACATAAAATATTGCAAAAGGAAAGACGTGGTGTGAATATAACAGAACAAACCCAGAAGGGAACACTTCCTACCTTTTGTAATGAAATATCTGTACAGATCTGTTAATCAGTAAGAGTGCAGAGACTTTAAGGACTGGTCTCACAGCCTTCCATCTGACTCCTGGCTGTGTTCCTTTGGAGGATACACATTTGATTTTTTCATGACCTGACTACAGCTCAGAGCACAAGTATCCTCCTGCCTGTCCTTCCCTTCTGATGATCTGACAGTGTTGGCAATTATCCTCTGTAAAAAGACAAACAGGTTTCTGGGATTAACCTTTTGCAAGTTATATACAGATGACTGAGTAAAAGGAACTTGTCTGCAGTCTCTGTTACTGGACTCCAGAATTTTCAGGATGTTTTTTTTTCTGACTAGAATTCCTAGGAAGGAAAAAGAAAGATCTCTGGTACTAGAAATTAAGTTCTGTTTGAACTATCCCACATGACTAATTACAGGAAAGCTGTCACTTTTATTTCTGTCTCTTTTACCCTATAATTGAGCTCTAAGGTATTAAGCTATAAATTTCAAATTGAGATAGAAATCCACTTGGATAGAAAGCAACTTAATGACCTTCATTAAGCACAGTGAGCCAAGCATATTCCTTGTGGCAACCTGTTAACTTTGACTGAGTGATTCCAAATTTGAATTTGGCCCATGAAAGAATTAGATGAAATCTTGATCCTAAAAGTCATTGTCTGATGACTCTTTACACAGTTTTCCTTTTAACATCAAACACACAGGGTAAGTCAAAGAGTAACAAAGGTTAGTTCTTGCAGTAATTTTAAGCAACCTTCATCACAAAAAGAAAAAGAGGGCATTTTAAAAAAGACAGGGTTTGATGGCATTTGTTTTGGATTATGATATGTGAGAGGAAGGTCCTGTTGGGGGCCCCAGACCAGATCCTGCCCACAGGATACTTGTGTCTGGTGCATATCCCTGGAGGAGATGAGGAATATATTTTTTTAAGACGCTGTGCAAGCATTTTGCTGTGTGGGCTGACGGCCACTTAACATCAGGGCTGTGGTGGCAGTGGTGGGTCCTCGTACCAGAACAAACTGTGAAAGAGCTGGATCTTTTCCAGAGGCAGAGGAAACACAGATCTTGCAAGGTGTCTGTTAGCAGGGTGACCATCTTGCCTGTGCTTCCCAGATGGGTCACTGTGTCCTGGTGTGTCCGTGGGAGAGCACCAGACTTTGGGCAGGAGGGACGAGAGTTTTGGTGCTGAGCCAGTCACAGCTCACGTGTTTGGGGGTCACCTGCAGCCTGAGAGAGCCTGGGGCTGGTAGGTGCCATGGCAGGCTGGGCTGGGACAGCAGGAAGCAGAATAAGGATTTAACAAGGCTGATGAGAAGAGTGGTGTCAATGAAAAAGAGGTCACGCTGAGGAGGGATTTTGGTCATTCCTCCATGTGGGAAGGAGCAGGCCATTTAATGCATTAGTGTGTAAAGCTGGTGAGGCTAATCCTGCCCTTGCCGTGTCTGAAAGACTCTTTCCTCCAGTTCCTGATCTCAGAAGAATCATCTGTGTAGGAAAAGCATAATTGTTTCTTCCCACGTCTGTTTTTTAAGAACATCTTGGGGTTTAGTGCGGGAAGAGAGTCTAGGCTGCTTTTGTTATATCCCTGTTCCTGTTGAGCTTTAAATTGCCATCTGCATTGGCTCACACACTTTCTGGGTTGTGCTTTAAACAATCTCTGCTGCAAACACATTCGATGGTAATGATTCCTGATGTCCCAGGGGAGCTGTGTGAGGACGATTCAGAAGTTTTAGTGAGCTGCATTAAACCTTCATTTGTCCTTGTGGAGGCTGAGAAATTGTTTTTGTTTTTGAAAGTCTTAATGAAGAGCGGTCGATTAAAATGTTTGTAAGGCTCTGAACTAAAGGAAACATTTCATTAGGTAACACAGTTGATTTAACTGGTACATAAGCTGGTCATGGGGTTCCTATTAAACAAACAATGTTCAGGCTCTCATTGTCAATATAAATATGCAATATTTAAATAAATAAAAAAAAAAACAAACCCTTGCTTCTGTTCCTAATACTGATCCAGCAAGGGTGTTCAGAGTCAAAATTTTGTAGTGTATGCTGTCTTTCAGGAGAGGTCACGTGGACCCCTTCTACTGGCATAAGGCACCTCATGGTGTCCTTGTTCCAAGTCCAAGACACGGCTTACATAGAAAAATCACATCAGGAAATGTTCCTTTTCACTCCTTTTCAGTTACAATAGAGCAGCTGGAACAAGTCAGTCACGAGTGTGGTGGGACATGGCAGCTCTGTGGGCTGGCACCAACGCCTGGCACAGCCCAGCTCAGGGCTGCTGCTGTGCCTCAGGACCCCAGTGTGGCTCCACACAGCTGCCAAAGGAGTAGGAAAATAAAGATGAAAGAGGTCAAAACCACATTGGTATTTCAGTCACCCTTTCCCTTGATTTTTTTCTCTCCCTCCTCTCTCTCATCAAACAATGTCTGTCTGCCTTCACTTTGATGGCCCTTCACAGTTCTCCCCATCACCTCTCTCTTTTCTGCCTCAGTGGGCAGCACTGCTGCAGTGCTGGAGAGCTGGTGATGCCTGACTCCCCTCCCTACTGCTGTATTTTGAATCCAGACTTCTGTGCTTTCTCCTACTTTGCAGTTGCCCTGTAGAAGAACTCAGACACCCATAAAATGTCCATCCTTGGAGCTATCCATGCTTATACCTTTTCCTGGACACAGTTATCTCCAAAATAATAAAAAATTAACAAATAGGTGGCAATGTGGGTGATGAGATCTGATTTTCATTGTTTCTAAGGGGTAGTCCAAGTCAAGGCTGAGAGGATGAGCCATATCTATGCAGAGGTATTCACATCACCATGTCTGTAGCTCTACCAGAGTTTTACCTGTCGGGTACATTAAGGAAACAAAACTGTACTGACAAATCCTTGGGAAATATGTGTCCTCCACTGCAAGTCACAGGCACAGCTCGTATGCAGGCTGTGGGAGCCATGCTCTCAGGGTGCAGAGAGTGTGCAGGCTGTGGGAGCCACACTTCCATGGCTTGTGATAGCCCTATTTCACTGATGTGGAATTTCTGTTTCATTGTTTTTCAGTTTGACAGTATGGCATCCCTAGATAGTAACACCTACATTCAGCCATGGGGACTGTTTTAGGACATACCAGGTACCAGTCACTTATATCTATTGCTTGAGCTTCTTTCTGCTTCAGTTATCTAGTCAAAACAAAAGGCCTCCAGTACTCTACCTGGAACTTTATTTTTGTGGAGAACGACAATTTTGATGAATGCTTTGATAAAACAGGAAAGGCTATTTTGGGGAAAGTTGCTTTTCTTTTGTACAGTGGATTTTTATTATTTTAAACACAGGATTCTTTGTTTAAAAGAGAGAAGGCCTGCAAATTTTCTTGTTTACTTTGCCTTTGCTTCCCCTTCTGACAGGGTAAAATTTATCCACTTAGTTGCTGTCAGCTTAACCCCAGATTTCACTGTACAGTGTCTATACTGGTTTTGTCTCTGAAAAAAAAAGAAAAATTGAGGGAATTTAAAATGCTGTGGACCACTGGGATTCACCAAAATGCCCAAGGGTTCAGCACTTGGTCTGGCAAGGAAACTGGACAAACTCAGTAGTGATATCCCTCTCTATGTCAGGCTCAGGACTGCAGTTGCTTGCACAGCCCCTGGGGAAGACCAGGGTCATAAATTCTCCATGCCCTCCTGGTTTTCCTGCCTGCCTTCCCAGTCTCCTTTCCTAGGGCCAGCCCCTGCTTTTAAGCCAACCAAGATATATCCCTTTTGCTATCCCGCAGAGAAGTGAGAACTTCCCTCCTCAGCTGCAGCTCATGAAGGGGAGGTCCCAGCTGGCCCTGGCTGCTCAGGTCATGGGTGAGTGGGTGGCCACAGCCCTCTCCTGGCCCCACAAACCCTCTGAGAGGACTTCAGCTGTGCATACCTGGTCAAACAAGACTGCACCAGCCCATTTTTTTCCCAGCTTGTCTTCAAGCACATGCTGGAAAAGGAGTCTTTAATATTTATTGCTCACATATTGATATCCCAGCTGTTGGGAAATCACAAAGACCAAAGACACTTCTACTGAGTAAATACTAGACTTATAATTAATTGAGATAGTTTCTTAGAGTAATGTGGGCTATGCAGCATCCCATATGGTCTGGGAAAGACCAGAGGCATCTTCCTGACTCTAAACCAGTCCCCAGCTCCCCAGTGATCCCAGCAGGTGTCTGTTCATAGAATGGCAGAGCTCAGCCTTCCCTTGTGTTAGCAGGATGAGAGCAGAGAGAGGGGCCTTTGAAGGGACTCCACAAATGGTGCTCACAGAGCCTGAGCAGTGGGTGTTGTACTGAGAAAGGACTCAGCTCTCCTGCTGTGGTACTCAGGGTCAAGAGACTGGGTCAGGGATTATCCAAAGTGCTCTGCACAGTTAGCCAGGGCAGGAACCTGCTGAAAATGGTCTGAAAATTCCTTTTATTAACTGCAAAGGAGCCTTAGAGATGCCTTCTGTTTCTTCTCGTCCTGGGAGCTGTGGTGCCTCAGTGCAGTGCAGAAACACCAGAGCAAGCAGGCAGTTCAGTCTGTACCACAAGGTTTTACACCAGCTCTGACCCAAACCCACAGCCAGAGCATCCCCACAGCTCTGCCCCACCAGTGAAAAACAAGCACCCGAGGAAGGGTGTAAAAATAGCCCCTTGAGTAAAGTCTGTTTCCTCTGTATTGAGCTGTGTGCCTTGAAATACAGCAGTGCTGGGGGGGGTTGTTCTGTAGCACTTGGCCCACGGAGCTGACAGGAAGGTCATCCTCAAAGATCAGCAGGAGCATGTGCATGACTTGCATCTTGTGTTTCCTCCGAGGACAGACTAAATTTAGCTTTTTCACATATGGACATTGAACCATAATCCATCTAGGATTGTGGGGTGAAGAGTGGGATGGGAGTTGTTTGCCTGGGCTTTTTGCTGTGTAGCCAGCTTCAGTGCAGCACTGCTGTTGTTGTGTTCCTCAGGGTTTTCTGCTTTGCTCAATATTCTGTAATTCACTGCCTGATCCTTTTCCCTGAAATTTTAAAAGTTTAAGCATGAAGGAAAAGTAAACTGCTGATTGTGGGTTCAGGCCTGACATCCCTGCTAGCTTAATGTCAAACTGTGGGTGTACTTTTTAACAGCACCATCACAAAGATTGAACCTATAACTACAGGTCCTTGCAAAAATTGCAGTAAGACAAATACTAATGACTGATGATTTTGGGTTCCCCAAAATGTTGGCTCCCCATTCTTTCAGCTACCAGACAGTAAAAGGGACTAATCCTAAATGTGGTATTTGTACCTTGCAAGGACTGTATACTGCTGGGCTGATCCTTCCATTGTTAATATTAAACAAATATTTTATGAGCATGTTTTGAAGTGAAAGTAGTTCTGCTAAAAATCCCATTTCCCTGACTGGTCTGAGCTAGAGATAGGCAAACTGTGATGCCAAGCACATGTGTATTAAATAATGTATTTCCACTAATAGAAATTATGTTTCTGTGTATCTGCTTCAGCACACTGCACAGATTTGATATATTGAGCCTGACACAAGAAGCCTGATTTTGCTGTCATTTACGCAAGCATTTTGTCAGAGCACTTATTCCCAGGTTACACATTTTGCAAAAGAGCCTGAAACAGTATCAAATTTGCTTAGTTCAGATTAATCCCAAATTTTAGAAAATAGAGTTAATGTTATTGCAACTATGATAGTCTAAAAGTCTAGAACAGGAGGTCATTTACATAAATGCCAGTGTATCTTTTCCCATTCATATTAGCTGGTCTCATAAAGAACATTATTTCTTCATAAAAACATTGTCTTTATCTCCAGAACTGTACTTTTCTTTAAGGCAGAGTCCATATTTGACTGCATTTTCCTTAGATCTGTTTAAGTATCTCACAATCTAGACTAGAAAAAGAGATGTTAAATCATTTTTTGTCCTTCAATGCCTTAAACATTTATTAGAAGGTGCTATTTTACATTTGTATCATATGTTCTTCATAAATGCATTGAACATTCATTGATTCTGCAGAATTTTAATACAGTCAAATAAGTATTTTTTTTCTTCCCAGAGTTTGCAAAATACAAATTAAGTTTTACACAGCATAGAGATAACTGCTTTCATATCACAGGAAAGGTTGGGATGGCCTCCAGCCTCACTAAAGATGTGCCTTCCAAAAAAACCAGTAGTCATACACTATCCAACACTTCACTGATAAAGCAGCTCTAACTACTTCTCCTTAGCAAGACAATTTGCAGCTCATGAGTGTTGGTGACTCCCATTTTCATAAAGTGAACCTAAGGTTTTATTTTTCTTACTGATAGCATTAAACTGTCTGATGCCAAACAACAGGATTTTTATTGCCCTTTGCCTTTTGCAAGCCAAAAAGACTGCAAGTTCAACAGTATCACCCAGTGTTCATATTTCAAGGGCATTTTTCTATTTCCTAGACTAGGGAGGAACACCAAAATATTTGAACTCAACATACATTTTTAAAAGGTATCTTTAGGCCTTTGTACAGGTCCGGTTTGCTTCTTCCAGACTGTACCGAGCTCTTTATTTTCTCTGTAGATTTCATATATCTTCATGATTTTAAGTTAATAGCTGCATTTTGCCAAGGAACATATATCCAGTTTCTTTGGAAATCTCTGGGAATTGCATTTAGGTACCAGAGAACAGATTCTGGCTTTAAGAACCAAGTGGCATTCTTCAGAAAAGCACTGAAGAACTTATTAACTCTGCAGGACTCCTACTCAGTGAAATAAGAACATTCTTCCTTTCACTGACTACAAAACTCAAATTAGGTTTCATGCAGTGTGAAGGAATCAGGGTGCTCTTGGTGCCAACCTGACCTGTGCAAAACCTTACTGGAAGAAGTTTTGTGCACGGATGGCTGGTGAAGGTCACTGAGGCTTTACCCCGTAACCCTCAGGGCCACTGCACTTCTGTTCAGACAGATCTGCTGGGGCTGTGCTGTGCACACACAGTGCTCCTGCACAGGACAGCTGCTGGGACACAGCCTTCACCTGGGAGCTCGACACATTCTGCAGTGTCCTCTCCCATCAGCTTCTGATTGCCATCATAAAACAGGACATGCAGGCACAACAGAGATGGGTCTTAGCAGCACTGGGAGCTGGTGCTTCTCCCTGCTGAGCAGAAGATTGTCTGCCAGCTGGAAGTACCCATTTTGTCTCACACGTGGAGGCTGAACCTCCCTGAGCATCAGGAATGTGTCCTGTGCTACCTGAGCAGCCAGGATCTCCCAAAGTGAGTGGGACCACCCAGACCAGGAGATAGCATAGCAGTGCAGGGGATGCAACAGCCACACAGCTTGAGGCTTTTGCAGTGAAATCTGAGCAATACTGACAGGAGAGTAAAGGCAGATCAAGGAACCAATCTGGCTAAAACAAACCTTTTTTTCCCCCACTAGGTTAATTTTGACCTGGATCCACTTGTGGATCAGATTCACTGTGAGGCTGCACAAACATTTCTGTTGGCACAGGGGGAGCAGCAGGAAGGAGCAGGCACCTGGAGAGACAGAAAAGGCAACAAAGGGATTTGGCAGGACAGTTGGCTCTTGACAACTCAAAGTGCTCATGGAACTGTCATGTAATGTGGAACTGTTACATACCAAGAGATTGCCTGAACATAGGAATTTAAACATACTCCATGACATCATGTACTCGTTCCTCTTGCAGAAAGACAAGAAGGTTTTCTGTCTTGTGGTGACTGGAAATTCCAATGTGTAGAAATGTAGCTTTTGGCAATGTATGATGGTACCAAGCAGAAAGGGGATTTCCAGAGTTTTAAGTGCTAGGCTGGTAATTGCTCACTGGCATTCCCAGGAGCAGCATTTCTGTACAGAACATCAGCAGAAATCCTGTCTGTCAGACAGCTAACATCCTCAAAATATCCTAACTGCTGGTATAGGGACACCAAAGAATGAAAGCAGGCAGAGGTGCTCCACACTGAAAAAACAAGGAGGGTTGTTTCCTAGCCAGTCATTCCACCAGCTGATAAAAATAGCTTTAAAACTACTTCTTTTTTTCCAATTCTCTGCACAGCAGGCCGCCTGTTATGTGTGCCCTTGTTATTTATACCCGCCATAAGTTTCAATAGCAGCTTTACAGATTCTTTTATACTTGTCTTAGATCTAGTATTGTAAATCAGAAAGCTTTGCCATCCTAAACATTGCCTGGTAAGAACTCCTCTGTGTTCTTTTTACCTTAGAATAAAAGGGAAGTGGAAAATACAGTTAATGCAGTAATTTGGCCCAAATAAATATAAGCTTTTATAATACTGACATTGAATTTTATTTTAATTCCAGTGCAATTCCTCCAGATTGGCCAAACAGAGAAAATTTTCTCTCTTAAGCAGCAAATGGTCTGTGCCAGTTTTTTTTAGTTTTTCTTTTAGCTTGCCTTGAACCCTGTTTGTGTTGGGTACTGGGTGGGGAAAAGGTGATGAACAGAACTTGCAATTTGCTGCAGAACATCTCAGGAAAATAATCTGAATACTCTTCCATTAAACAAACAAACAAACAAACAAACCAAAACAGGTAACAATTTACTCTAAAGAAAGAGAAATGGCATTTAAAGGAAAATCAGCTGTGGCTTCTACCATCCAAATAGAACAACCTCAGGCAAGTTGGGACAAGCAGGCCAGGAATATTTTTGTTACCCTGTTAGTTCGTAGTTGCTAAAACAACTCACCTTTGTTGTGCACAAGTGGGTGAGGCTCCTGTTTGTCTTGGGAAGCAGACCATGATGGGCTGAGATAGGCTTATGATTTCCCACTGAGGTCTAGCACAGTAAGACAGGAGCCAAAACATGTCCAAAAGGTAGCACTTTAATGCTTCTTGTCTTCTGTCATTAGGTATTGCTGTAACTCCCAAAGATATGTCTCTGTTCTAATGGAGATAAGTGCTTCAGGAAATGAACATAAACCTGCTTTAAATTTTTATTTCACCCTTTTCTGCTGAAGGGTTGGGGTTTTTCATTCTGACCAGTAGCTCATTCAGGATGTGCCCACCATCCAGCACAGCTCCCCAGCAGCCAATCGATGCTGCACCAACACAATGCGGTGTGCGGTTTCCTTACAGGACCTCCCAGGTCAGACTGGTTTGTGAGGTGAGGCTCTTTGCTGCAGCCTCATCTGAGCATAACTCATCTGCTGGTACTGCTGGCAGGTCAGACAAGTCCCCTCTGCTCACACAAGACCTTGCTGAAGCGGTAGAGCCAGTCCAGGGGCAGGTGAGCCTACATGAGGTCTGGGAGGATGGTAACGGGGCTGTACTTTACACCAGCTTGTAACTGTTTTCTTAAGCCACTCACTGTCAGCAAATGGTTACTGCTTAGGAAGGAGCTGTATATATGGGAGAATTGGTCCTGTGCCCAGAAACCAGAGGAACTGGACAATGTAGGAATCTGTCCTGAGATCTCTGAGAAGCATAGTTAGAATGGAGGTTGAAGGGGCACACGTGTTCTGCAGGTGTGTTCTGCTCTGAGAGCAGGTGAAACCATCCTAGGTTGTACCTACCTGAATATTTGGGGGGCAACTCAAAATTCCCTTGAAGCAGATTGAATCACATGAAAGCAAATACGTGTATCTTATTCTGTGGTCTGCTTTACAGTCATCCACCTTTACTTGATGATCTTTTTAAGATACTTTCAGGGATAAGTCTCCAAGCAACTTCTCTCCTTCCTTATTCCTAGAATGCAGAGAAAGAGAAAAGATGGGTTGTAAATAAGGGAAGAAAGGCTGGTGTCAGCAGGGGACTTGTGATGTTTGGGAGAGGTGGGTGAGCAGTATGTACAGGTTAAGTCCATCACAGCACAGCAGATGGGTCTGGCTGTGGCCTTTGGCTTTACAGTAGAGTTGCTGTGCCAGGATGCTGTTAGGTCATGGCAACTCTTCTAAGCTGCCATAAATCCACCCCGTGCTGACATCCACAGCAGAGGGATAAGGATGATATATCCTAACATTTGCTGAACATATGCCTACGTTGCAGTTCAGCGTGGAGGTTGTGCTGGACTGTCTATATTTCTTCTTAATTTGTTTGGTTTAGCTAGTTGAGAATGTTCTTTTTTTACCTACCACTGTGCTGAACTGAGGAGCCAAAAACCTCTCCTTGGAGTTGTGCTCTCTTGTGCCAGGAGGGAATATGACTCCATTTATTTATTTATTTTTAATTTATTTTATCTGTTTTAGTACCCAATAAACTTGTTGTTTTTTCCAACTGGCACGACAAGGCTCTGGCTATTTTTAAAGAATGTGGTTCATTTGATGTAATCTAATGAATGTTTAGTGCTGTTGAAAATAGCTGGAGCCAGAGCCAAGAATAATGTACTGAAATGTGCTGGTTGAGCAAGGACTGCTTCACTCTGCCAATCTGCTTCCCTCCAGTTGTTCAGATTTACCTGGTTTTGCAAGTAGCATTTGAGGCAAGACATATTGATCAAGATGCTTTTTAATACTGATTCCAAAGGCCAGTAGTGCCAGAGCCATATTTTGCCACGCTCATTTCAAGACACAGCTAACAATGACAGCTCTCCTTGTTGTTCGGTGTAGGACGTCTGATCTCTGTTTCAGACCACTTTAAAGGGAATGTGAAATGCTGATATCCTTTTATTGCATATAGGAAAACTGAGGCATGGAATGGTAATTTTTTTTCCCTAAAGTCACCCAGAAAGCAAGTGACAGAATGAGTAATGAAACAAGCATCCACTGGGCTCCTGAAGCTGCAGTGTAACTCCTGATTTCTCCATGAACTGAAACAAGACTGTAATCTGAAAACAAGTTCTGCTAAGTCCTTACCTCCTGGTGGTTCTCACTGGTTTTCAGAACACTCATGTTCACTGTCCTACCTGCACCCTCTGAATTGCTTTGTAGAGGTTCCTAACTCTCCCTGTTAACAAAACTTCATGTGTGCATGCACTTAATGTGTGCACGTCTTTGCACTATCTGAATTTGACTCTGCAAGCCACACCACATATTTAAATGTTTTTAAAACTGTACAAATCCATCTTCCTTTTGCCATCCATCATTTCTTTCTGTTAGATAGTAGGTTTGCTATTCCTCCCTAAGAAATGGGTAGCTAATACTTAAGCTTCATTGGATTAAAAAAATAAATCAACTGTAGTACATCTTATTCCATGATAGTGATGTCCATAGGGATGGATTTTCTGCAGAGATCACTTTACACCCTAAAGCACAATGTAGGATTGACTTGCATAAGTAATGAACAGATGCTCCTGACAGCTATTACATTATTCATCTCCCTGTGCATGTGATGGGGGGAAGGAAACAGCACCTGTTACTATGGGAGAAATATTGTCACTGCTGTTCTGCATTACAGACCTCCAGGGCAATCTGGGCCAGACATTTTTCACTGCATTCGTGTTGACCCAAAATGAAGCCATGCCAGTTCACATCCCCTCGTTATTTTGTCCTGTGTTTCCCTCAGATAGGTCCCTCAGTGTATAACCTAAGGAAATAAAATAGCTGCTGCAGGTGTGCAGGAGCACTGTGTGGGTAGTGAAAAAAATTTGTGTTCCATCTTTCACCCCAGATTTTTCTCAGGAAGGCTGGGTAAAACTATTAGAACTTATTTCCCCTCTATAACAACAGTACTTTTTACAGACCATCTCAGATTTCATTTGAAAGCAACTATATGCTTGGGGAATTTCTAAAAGAGTATTTAAGAGTAGACAGAAGTAATTTCTTTGTCATCCTGACATTAGACTGAGATGACTTCCCCTCCATCATCTGTGTTGGGCAGGGCAGCACACATGGCCCATGGTGCAGGCACACTGCTAATAGACTTAGCTTCAGATGCAGCCAGTCAGGGCCATAAAAATTTCTTGTTCACTCCACTGCAGGTAATGATTGGAGCATTTGGAGTGTGGTGCCAAGAGATGTTTCCTTAAAGAACTCCTGTGACTCAGCCTTCCAGTAAAGGGGGTTTAGAGCAAAGAGAGAGGGTGCTTTTTTACACCGACAGACAGTGATAAGACAAGGAGGAATGATTTTGAAGTAAAAAAGGAGAAATTTAAGTGAGATGTTGGGAAGAAATTCTTTGCTGTGATGAGTGGTGGTGAGGCACTGGAACAGATTGCCTGGAGACATTGTGGCTGCCCCATTCTTGGAAGTGTTCAAGGCCAGGTTGGATGGGACTTTGAGCAACCTGATTGAATGTAAGGTGCCCCTCCCTATGGCAGCAGGGTTGGAATAAGATGATCTTTAAGGTCCCTTCCAACCCAAACCACTCCATGATTCTATTCTTTGACTCAGGCACAGTTTAGAGCACAGAGATGTTTTCCTTGTCAGGGGCCATACAGATGGACCACAGTCACACATTAATTCATCCTGCCCAATAATCTTCTATTCCCAGACAAGCAGCTCCCTGCCCTTCACCAAGTGGCCTGTACAGATTTCCACCTCCCACATAATCTCTGCAACACTTCTACATCCCAAAGGCTGAATTCCCCACTTGAAGCTAAAGACTCCATGCAGTTGGCAGCATAATGCCTCTTTGCTGCTGCTGACAGATGTTTTACCCAGCTAGGGCTGGAGCTGAACTAGACTGCCCACAGCATGTCTCCTCCTCTTCTTTATAGGAGCTAATTGATATGGTGTGGTTAGTAAGAATATGGCTTTCAGCCTTATTTTGTGAAATATTTATTCCATGTATAATTCATCAGTGAGAATGCATAGATGTACGTGTTTTTAAAGAGCAACTTTATAGAAATAACCTTCATAACACTGCTGGAACTGTAGACTGGGGAGGGGCAGAGCCTGCTTCCTCCCACAATAATTACTTCAATTCTGTTTTAATTAGGGAAGGAGTTTTTTAAGACCTGAGATTGCACCTTAATTATGTTTTAAAGTTGGCTGCAATTACAAGAGCTACGACCTTGCTTCCCAACCCTCCTCACAGTCTCAGACTCCATGTCCATGCACTCGTTTAGTGAAGCCTCATCCCCTTGCAGGGTTATTGTGGTGCCTCTGCTGGCCCACTCTCCATGTTTTCCACTGCTCTGGCTCTCAGCTGGTGGCTCTGATCAGCCCAGTTCCCCCCTGCCTCCCCCCACCATGCCAGGCCCTGCTGACAGGCTCACACAGAATCACAGAACATGCTGAGCTGGAAGAGACCCACAAGGCTCCTCATAGTGGACAACTCTTCCAAGAGTCATGGGCACTTAGAGGTGAAATGCTAGAGGTGAACAGCTTAGGCTGTTTCCTAGTTTCTTAAATGAGGAGTGTTAAAAGTTTTCTTAAGATGATTTTCAAAACCCACCAAGAGCTGGGATCTGGCAAACCAGGCATTGTGTATGGCCAGCTCCTGCCTCAGGTCCTGTATTGCAGGTCTGAGCAGATGCCACATGAGCAGTGAAATGCCTGTGAAGACCTTCTCCTCTTCTGTTTGCACAGAGTAGGCTGAGATCAGGTGGGGGCAGCCAGCCCATGGGGCAAGGGTGGGTTAGGAAAGAGAGATGCAGTTCAAAGTAGAAAGTGGAGAGGTGAGGAGCTGCCCTCTCAGAAGAGCCCTGCTGCAAGATTCCTGAATCACTCAGAGGACCTGAGCTGAGCTGCTGCTTGGAGAGCCATGGTAGGGACAAACACAGAAAGGAAAAGGTGCAGAAGGTGAGGGTGTCTCAGCTGGTTCTCAGCCCACCTTCTTCCTTCTCTGGCTGCAGCTGTGGCTTCTGCTTCATGTGTGACATATTATCTCCGCACTACAGGCACAAGAGCCCTGAGTGCACCCTCGAGACATTCCCTTGCAGCTCCCAGATAGGCAAAGACCCAAGTCAAAGAAAGACACAACACACAGCAAACGGGAAACAGAGTTGCAGTGCCCTTTGTTGTCATGTACTGAAAACACCTTGGTGCTCAAGGGCACTGGCAGGAATATTTGCATGCTTCAGGCGTGTTACGAGGTTGTCAGTCCTTCCAGTGAGCAGTCAGAACAGTTCCTGCAGAGCAGCCAGAAGTGAAGCAGGAAGCTTTCATATTTTCCACTGTGGTGGAGGGAGTCTCTCAGGGAGGGCCTCTGTCCCTCTCCTGGCACCAGCTCCTGGGTCTTTCTGCCAGGAGGCCTTTGAGGGTCTGCATGATCCCACTCGATGGTTACATGGAATCACTCAGTCCAGGCCTGCCCCCGGACAGCAGCACCCACCACACAGGTGCAACCTGAGGTGGGTTTGTGAGCACTCTGTCGTGGCCCCAGCCCTCCCTTTGTGTCCAGAAATGGCCTTTGGCCCCCCGGGAATGGCACTTACCCCAAAGCCATTCCCAGAAGCCTTAGTCCACATCGGTAGTCTGGCACTGGTGGAGCTGTGCCCACCGGGGCTGGAGCCCTGGCTCACAGTGCCACTAAACCTCTCCCCTCTGTTCTTCCCTCTCAATACCTGTGTCTGCCCGGGAGAAGGAGCTTGTTGGGTTTGTTCAGCTTTTGATGCAAGAGTGCAAAACTATGATGCTGTTGCTCTGGAATCCTGCCCGACCTCTTCTACCAGTGGCTTCCAGCAAGGTTAGGGATGTTTTTGCACCTCCAGTTTTCTATACTTTAGGTGGGAAATCCTAACACAACAGGCTGGCACCTTCCGAAGAAAGCTGTGCCTCTGGATTTCGAGTGTCTTGGTCCGTGTTTCAGAAGGACAGGCGTTCCCTCTGCAGTGCTTCAGGCAGGTCAGCTGCTGCAGGAAGCAGGCAGAACCCCTGGGATCACAGCCGGCTGGGCAGTAATTTCAGCCGGTTGTAAAGAGTTTTAGTTGTCAGATGCTTAAGTTAAGGAATGGCACTGGGGGCGGGGAGGGGGATGAAAGCCAAGAACATCGTGAAGTTTAAAAAAACCCCACAGCAGTACAACTTTTGCCTTTTAAAGTCTTTGGTGGAACCCCCCATCCGCAACGTATCGGAGCTTTAGCAAACTTCCTCCCAGGCAGTTTTTATTTCTCGCTCCCGATCTCGGATGCCGCCTGCCCGAGCGCAGATACCGCAGTTTCGCATTTCTTCCTCCTGAAAACTCTTTTTTTTTCCCTTCCAAGCCGCGG